>OZ024913.1:31405100-31407837 GCA_964017125.1 Flabesymbios commensalis
CAACACTGACCAATAAGAATTCCATGTGGTCACATGAGTGACACAAAAAGAGATAATCATATCCCACCAAATAGGATAGGTGAAAATAATAAAACTGGTCCTATTTTGGTTCAGCCCAGTAAGGGGGCCACCATTCAATGTCCAGGGGGAGGGGGGGGGGGGGGCTGGAGTTTTTTTGAAATAAATAATTTCGGGCACACTTTGCGTGAAATAAATAATTCACGCCCAGAACTGCTCAATATAAACATGTATTAAAATTTGAAATTTTCAGCGCGCCGCCGAGCCGGATTGAAATAAATACTTTGTCCGCGACAAAAACGCCAGCCCCTCCCCCCCTGGAGATTGACTGGTGGCCCCCTAACATTTTATCGTCGGTCCTGATTATATTAGGTTTTATTTTTTTTATTTTCACATCAAATACCGCAATTTATAGATGTTAGAGATAAAACGTGATATAAATCAGCATATATAGGCCTATCACTGTATATTGAAAATAGTTAACCTGCATTTTGCTAAATCCGAATAAGTTTTACTCACTTGAAGTTGTGGACACTTCATCAAGTGGTTGAAGATTACAATTAAATAATTTAGCATTTAAAGGGTTAAGCTCTAAGCACGACCACACTAGTTTTTAATTTGTTTTATTAGCCGAACAAATAACTTTTATCGGGAATAATATGAGTAACAATGCATATTTCAATCCAATTGCAGCTAATTTGAATTATAGGCCAAGACTGCACAGAGTGACACTGTTGATGCACCCGTCAATTTTCTAAATTGCGACAACGTTTACTAAACTAATTGTATATGACTAAATTTGGACTTGTCCCTTCAACATCTTTAGCCTAACAGTGTGCATTGGTATATTTATTTTAGATCTGTGACACTTCAGTATGTCGTGCGAAAAAATGGGATATTATTCTGGGAGGAAATTTTGATCATCTTGCGGAAAATTATTTGGGATTAGAATAAAATAAAACAAAATAAAAGATAAATGTCATTATGTATGTTTCACGTCATCAAATTATTTTTGTGCAACACCCATCTTCCTTCACACGTAAAGGCCCGCTTCACCGACGTCGGGACGTTGTGAAGGAAGATGGCATCACCTGGTGATCATTATAACTAAACAAATATTAGAGCCACCTGGTGAGCAAGAATGTACTGAAAGCAGCATCACACATTCTTTTTCATATCAGATTGGATATAATTATATCAAGCAAGTGAACACATATATCAGACAATTACCTGATTAAGAATCAACATTAGGCCATTCACTGTTCCGTGCTGCCTGTGTTGGTTCAGGGGGTCAACAATTTCATTAATTCACCGAGTGATTTCGACGACAAGGTGCTACATTTTTTTCACATGTCTTGTATCTCCAGTGTTTAAATGTAAAAAAAACATGTATAAAGTTTTCAAATAATCAAGACAATATTATATTTTTCAATGCTAGTGATTGATTTACAAGTACACAAATTCTACGCCTAAATTCAAGCACTCTTTAATTTCTACAACCCTATGAAATAATTTGCCATCAATATACCGACTAATAAAGGTAATATACTAAGAATAAGAATATATTAATAGACATAGTGATAAAGTGAGATATTATACCACTTACAGCAAATACAAATCCATGTTTTTTTCTCTTTTCAATTATAATCAGCCTTAGACATATTTATGGCCGATGTGCTTTCAATGCACTAAGAGCGGTGGCCATGTTTAGGTGCAGTGGTAAAAGCTGCCTGCCTATAAACATGATAAAGTCGCATCTTGTCCAGTTAAGTCAAGTCGCAAAAAACCTGATAACCTGATAACTGTTAAAGATGGTCAAGGCGGAGCCCGCGGGCTGGCCACTCGCTCTGGCATTCAGGTCTCAAAAAAACAAATGTTTCTTATATAACTTTGAACAGTGTTATGGGGAGCCTTTGTGACAGAGTGGTAGCGTGCTCCGCCTCAGACCGCAAGGGTTCAAAATGCATTTCGAATGTTGTGTCTGAAGGGTTCATTCATTCATTCATTCATTCATTCATTCATTCATTCATTCATTCATTCATTCATTCATTCATTCATTTATTCATTCATTCATTCATTCATTCATTCATTCATTCATTCATTCATTCATTCATTCATTCATTCATTCATTCATTCATTCATTCATTCATCCATTCATTTATTCATTCATTCATTCATTCATTCATTCATTCATTCATTCATTCATTCATTCATTCAATTATTCATTCATTCATTACACTAAACTTTACATATTGGCCTGATGGTGGTTCAAATCATAGACCAACGTATCATGGTGGTGAGTAGACCCAAAAGGTTCAATCACGATTATTATTACGACGAAAACGTGCTGGTCAAATGTGAGAAAGAGACGTGACGGACAGCGAACTAGTTTGAATCAAATGTAATCAGTGGTAATCAAGTCCCCCCTCCATAAACTATATTGCTGCTATGCGAAAATTGTTCGCATGATTCTAAGCGAATACGAACAAAGAAAAGGTCTGCAAACGCTACAATTTAACCCTACCCCACCCCCCCCCAATTTTAGACAGGTTCGGGACGTTGTGAAGGAAGATGGCATCACCTGGTGATCATTATAACTAAACAAATATTAGAGCCACCTGGTGAGCAAGAATGTACTGAAAGCAGCATCACACATTCTTTTTCATATCAGATTGGATATAATTATATCAAGCAAGTGAACACATATATCAGACAATTA
>OZ024913.1:31408037-31565537 GCA_964017125.1 Flabesymbios commensalis
GCTCCATATATAAAATTTATTGTCAGTTTTACAAATCTGTCGTCCATCAAAATTCTAAATCTCTCAGTATCCGTATATTGAGGGAAAAGGCAGTCTAAAGATAGAACATTCTGATATAGTTCAGTTCTCAATTCCTGATACCTAGGGCAAAAACATAGGAAGTGAATTTCATCTTCTACTAGATTCAAATTACATATTTCACACAACCGTTCATCTGCAGGTACATTGCGATACCTGCCCGTCTCTATTGCTAAAGGAAGAATACCGCTTCTAAATTGACAAAAAATAGATCGTTTACACTTTGGGATTAATAAACTAACATACAATTCTGTTTTGAGATTTATTTTAAATAGAGCATATGTTCGTAACTTGGGTTTAGATGCCACGCTTAGTTTCCATTGATGGGTATCCTTTTTGACTAGATGTTCTTTAACAGTTTGCAACGGTATATGTGAAATGTGTCATTTGAGGTTATATCAAATCTAGCTCTAGAAATATAGACTTCACTCTTTTTACCCAACCCCATTTGAGGTTATATCTAAATCTAGCTCTAGAAATATAGACTTCACTCTTTTTACCCAACCCAAATTATTGTTTCTCATGTACTTTAACACTTTTAAAGGTAACCTCTGCTCATTCATCATTATTGTTCTGTTCCATAATTTTGTAATACATGCGACATGTCTCGAGAAGGGAGAAACCCAATTTACTTCACCATGTAGTGCTGGGATTGAAGTTTTCGGTCCAACTCCTAAAAAATACCTCAACGCACGGTTTTGTAATTTAGAGCAATCAGCATGCTTAGTATGACCCCAGACATCAGCAAAATAGTCAATAATGGGTACAACAGTACAATCAAACAATTTTTTATATGTAATGTATCCTACATCTTTCAACGTATTAAATTTTGATATGCATGCTCCTAATGCTCTCCCTCCTTTAGAACATAGCTCATTGATACTTGCTTTAAAATCCAGGTGCTCCTCTAAAATTAAACCCAAATATTTATATTTCTGTACAATATCAACAGTTCTATTTTGAAAAGTGGATGAAAAATCTGTAATTGACACGCGCACTTTGCGAAAGTGTACAATTTTAGATTTAAGATGATTTACACTCATGCGCCATTTATTGCACCAATTTTCAACACAGTTTATTAAAGTCTGAAGGTCATTTTCATTTTCTGCCATCAGAGTTAAATCATCAGCGTGAAACAGATGCGAAATTCTATCATCACCAAGGGTAATACCTATGTACATAGATTTAATTGCAAAATAGAAGGGACCGTCTACAGAAGATCGAAGCAATTTATACAATAGAAGCTCTCGATCGACCCAGTCGAATGCTTTTGCAAAGTCTATGAATGCAACAAAGGTATGTTTATTTTGATCCATACGGCTGCTAATAACACTTGATAAAACAAAAGCGTGGTCTTCACACGAGCGGTGTTTTCGAAACCCGCTTTGCTCTTCTGTTAAAAAGTCAACGTTATCCAGATAAGCTACTAGTCGGTGATTTAAAATAGATGAGTACAGTTTATCATGTTTATATACATTAGATAACAGGCTGATACCTCTGTAATTAAGAGGGACAAATTTATCTTTTGTTGAACATTTTGGAATAGGTGATATAATGGCTTCTTGCCATACGGAAGGAATAATGCCCCAGTCGAAACATTTATTAAAAAGTGACCACAATGGAATCGGAAGGGAAGGATCAGTAAGAACCTCGTTTGGCAAGCCATCAATACCAGGGGATTTCTTCGGTTTTAACCTTTTAACTGCATTTTCTATTTCATGATAACCAATGGGTTCATTCAGCATAACCACTCCAGTCTTATTAGCAGAACAAATAACTTTTATCGGGAATAATATGAGTAACAATGCATATTTCAATCCAATTGCAGCTAATTTAAATTATAGGCGAAGACTACACAGTGTTACACTGTTACACTACATTGCGACAACGTTTACTAAACTAATTGTATATGACTGAATTTGGACCTGTCCCTTCAACATGTTTAGCCTAACAGTGTGCAGTGGTATATTTCTTTTAGATCTGTGACACTTCAGTATGTCGTGCGAAAAAAAGGGATATTAATCTGCGAGGAAATTTTGATCATCTTGCGGAAAATTATTTGGGATTGGAATAAAATAAAACAAAATAAAAAATAAATGTCATTTTGTATGTTTCACGTCATCAAATTATTTTTGTGCAACACCCATCTTCCTTCACAAGTAAAGGCCCGCTACTCCCGACGTCGGGACGTTGTGAAGGAAGATGGCATCACCTGGTGATCATTATAACTAAACAAATATTAGAGCCACCTGGTGAGCATGAATGTACTGAAAGCAGCCTCACACATTCTTTTTCATATCAGATTGAATATAATTATATCAAGCAAGTGAACACATATATCAGACAATTACCTGATTAAGAATCAACATTAGGCCATTCACTGCTCCGTGCTGCCTGTGTTGGTTCAGGGGGTCAACCATTTCATTAATTCACCGGGTGATTTCGACGACAAGGTGATACATTTGTTTCACATGTCTTGTATCTCCAGTGTTTAAATGTAAAAAAAACATGTATAAAGTTTTCAATTTTAATTTATTCAAATAATCAAGACAATATTATATTTTTCAATGCTGGTGATTGATTTACAAGTACACAAATTTTACGCATAAATTCAAGCACTCTTTAATTTCTACAACCCTACGAAATAATTTGCCATCAATATACCGACTAATAAAAGTAATATAATAAAAATAAGAATATATTAATAGACATAGTGATAAAGTGAGATAATATACCACTTACAGCAAATAAAAATCCATGTTTTTTCTCTTTTCAATTATAATCAGCCTTAGACATATTTATGACCGATGTGCTTTCAATGTACTAAAAGCGGTGGCCCTGTTTAGGTGCAGTGGTTAAAGCTGCCTGCCTATAAACATGATAAAGTCGCATCTTGTCCAGCTAAGTCAAGTCGCAAAACACCTGATAACCTGATAACTGTTGAAGATGGTCAAGGCGGAGCCCGCGGGCTGGCCACTCGCTCTGGCATTCAGGTCTCAACTAAACAAATGTTTCTTATATAACTTTGAACAGTGTTATGGGGAGCCTTTGTGACAGAGTGGTAGCGTGCTCCGCCTCAGACCGCCAGGGTTCGAAATGCATTTCGAATTTTATGTCTGAATGGTTCATTCATTCATTCATTCATTCATTCATTCATTCATTCATTCATTCATTCATTCATTCATTCATTCATTCATTCATTCATTCATTCATTACACTGAACTTTACATATTGGCCTGATGGTGGTTCAAATCAAAGACCAACGTATCATGGTGGTGAGTATACCCAAAAGGTTCAATCACGATTATTATTACGACGAAAACGTGCTGGTCAAATGTGAGAAAGAGACGTGACGGACAGCGAACTAGTTTGAATCAAATGTAATCAGTGGTAATCAAGTCCCCCCCTCCATAAACTATATTGCTGCTATGCGAATATTTTTCGCATGATTCTAAGCGAATACGAACAAAGAAAAGTTCTGCAAACGCTACAATTTAACCCTACCCCCCCCCCCAATTTTAGACAGGTTCGGGAGTACCCCCCCCCCCCTATAAAGTTCGTCTCTATGTTTTGGCTGCTAACATTTAATTTCATGTTTTGGACATATATCAAGGTTTAAAAAAATATGGTGTTGGTGAGTTGGTAGGGGGGGGGGGGGTGCACGTAGGGTGGTTCTAGCCTATGGCCTATAAGTTTTGCATGTATTTGGATTATGATGGTCGTAGACCCATAACATAGAAAAAACTAACTAAGATGATTTCATATTGAAAAAACCCCTTCAGTCTCCATGGGATAAACAAATATAACTAGACATGAATTGTGACTTTTCAAGTAACAATAATATTTGGGCTAGGTTTTATGAGTTTTTGTGGTGGCCATTTTGAATTTGTTTGAGTTATTTTTATTATGACAGATTGATTGGAATTTCGCATGTGAATTTTTTTGGCAGCCATTCTGAACTGTAATTTCAGACTTCGGACTTCAGGCTTCAAATTTCAGAAGTCCCCACTGAGCTTTTGCAGTTTTATATAGATATATATTTGTTTGTCAAATGAAATCGCACTTAGGGTGCACAGTACACACATTGACTTGTCTCTCTGTTGATTTAATGTTGTATCACTATCCGCGACGCTAACACAACATTAAAACAACATTGATTCAACGTTTTGTGTTTGAAAATAACTGCAACTGTTATTTTAATTGTAGCATTTAAAGGGTTTCAACTGTCCATACCAAATACACAATATTGGTTCAATACTGGGCCACCGTCTGCGACGCTGGCCCGGAATTAAAACATTGGATAAATGTATATGTATTATCAAATCTAGAGACTAAAGGATGGAGTAGGTCTGGACATAGGGGCACCCTGTTCACCCTCCTGGCAATGAATGGAAAATCACCCGACATGTCCTCTATTGAACCAACATTGGACCCAATTATAGGCCTACTGTCGTGCAAACCAAAAGGCGGTATCTGCTCACTTTACAAGTAAGCAGAAACTGATAACTGATAATTTTTCACGCTAACTGAAAATTTTTCATGCATGATAGGTGTTAGACAAGGAGATAATCTGTCTCCACTATTATTTTCTATATTTTTAAATGACCTTAAACTGTTTTTAGAACCAGCCCACGACGGACTGAAGATTGTGAATACGTTGTCTGGAGAAAATTTAGATCAAGAACTTTTAGTATTTTGTAAATTATATATCCTGCTTTATGCAGATGACACAGTTATCTTAGCTGAATCGCAAGAAAACCTACAGCAATGAATTAATTTAATGGAACGTTATTGTAGCATGTGGAAACTGAACATAAACGTGTCAAAAACTAAAATTACTGTCTTCTCTCGTCGAAAAATAAGAAAAATACCTAAATTCTTTTTTGGAAAAAATGAAATTGAAGTGGTTGGTCAATATAAATACCTGGGGCTCATATTTAAAGGGACTGGCCCAGGCTAAAATCATAAAAAAATCGGTGATTTTATTTCGGGTTCTTAATATGACCATATGATGTAAACATGTACATAGACTAGAACTGCAAATTTTTATAATTTTTGTGCTGCGCACTTACCAGTTAGACTAGATATAGAGACGAAATTCCCGCATTTCTTATTTTTGACATGGTTGTCAATAATTACAAATCAGGAATTTCGTCTCTATATCTAGCCTAACTGGTGAATGCGCAGCACAAAAATTATAAAAATTTGCAGTTCTAGTCTATGTACATGCTTACATCATATGGTCATATTAAGAACCCGAAATAAAATCATCGATTTTTTGATGATTTTAGCCTGGGCCAGTCCCTTTAACTATAATGGAAAATTTACAGAGGCAAACAAACAACTGGTTGTCAAAGGTAACCGAGCTATGTTTTTGTTACTACGTAAATGTAGACAGCTCCAGCTACCTGTCGATATTCAACTCGAACTTTTCGATATTTTAGTCAAACCTATTCTTTTATACGGTTGTGAAGTTTGAGCAACAGAAAGTGTCGGAATTATTGAAAAAATACATCTCCGATTCTGTAAATATGTACTGCAAGTAAACAAGTCAACTTGTTTTTGGCGAACTCGGCGTAACACCTCTTGTACTAAATGAAATGGAATGAAATGAATCGGGTTTTAGGCCAACTTTGTGCACATATAGGCTAAACTGGGCCAGGAGAACCTCCTGAGGATGGTGAGATGATTGAGATGACACTGTCCTCCAGACACAGGATTCGAAATTCGAGCCCTGGCGGTCTGAGGCCGAGCACGCTACCTCTCGGTCACGGAGGCTCCCCACAATACTGACTTTCACGCGTGGATGGGGAAGAAACATTTTTTGTTTCTTTCAAACCGCCGAGACCGGGAACCGAACCTCGAACTCTGGCGTGAAAGGCAGCGGTGCTAACCACTAACCTAGGGCCCCCTCCCACTCTAGCCCATCCAGACAGCAGACTTAGTTGTTGAATGCGAACGAATACTTCTGAAGACCTTATGAAGCGCCTTGCCTGTGCCGATACGTAATGCACAAACATTCCGGAAATTAATTAAAACTCACCTATTTGATCTGGATTTCCCACCCCAGCTCCTTGGTGGTCCGGTTCCCTGTTAACGAAACGGCTTAGACCTGGATTATGACACATGATCATGATAAGGATTTGTGAACCTCTGAGCTCGGTCAGCGGAGGATTTGGGAGCTATTAAATAGTATAGTATATTATATAAAACACGTTTATATAGTAGATAGCGTTCGCATATATTGGTTGATTGGATCATCAACGGCAGATGTTTACGAAACCATATCCCTTAATTCTAGAAATGCTTGGGGTTACTTCCATATATCAAGAAAATATATGAGATTCCTTGCATATATAAATGGTCAAAATATACCTTTCATGTATTGGCTACCCGAACGACCCTCGCGGATTGGTGGAATCTGGTGTGGAGGTTAGAGCTGCCTTTTATCACATCGGAGTTCAGGGTCCATTCTCCGTTTTTGGTATGCAGTCTTCACTCATAGATTCAATATTGCCGGCAGCCTCTGTGACCGAAGTGGCGTGCTCGGCTTCAGACCGGGAAAGTTCGAATCCTGTCGCTGAAGGGCAGTTAAAGTAGGTCACTCATTTCGCACCTACACTGATATATAATATTTACTTCCAACGGAACCTACAACTTAGAACGTTGACCATGCTGTGCATGCGGCTTGGCCTACAACCTGTACCCAATAACCAGATAACACCCGCCCTGAACAAATCACCAGGAGCGTCCCATTTTTACCGAATACATAAGGCGGTCGCTCACAAGATATTCTACTGTACTATTTGTGAAATAGCTGAGCACTTGACGGATCAGGCTGGGTGCTCTGCCGCATCTGCAGTCAATAACAGGTAATTATTTGCTCTCTCTTCTCCTTGCCAAAGACTTAGGCTGAGTACCTGAGTAAACAGTAAGGGGGCATTTCTCAGAAATTTAGCGCAGATTCAGACGTTTAGCAAGCGGTTAATTCAACAGTCAAACCAAAAAACATGAGCTATCTAATTGACTGCAATGACCATGTTAATTAAAGATTCATACAGCTTTGAAACGCGCATGTGTGGGACGGTCAAGTGTAGGCCTACATTAGCCTATAGAGTACACTTTGACATCATTAATATCAGCGACTGAACTGATTACAAGATACTGCTCCAGCGAGAAATTGGCTAAATGCTGTTTTAATGTTAGGCCAACGTCTGCGACGTTGGCCGACATTAAACCAACATTTGGTGAGTGTGCCGTGTTGGCTGGGAAAGCTCTTACTGTCAATATGCTGGAGGTCAACTGTTTCCAGAGCCCCACTGTAGCACAGACTTTTGTGTCACAAAAGATGTCGCTCAAGTATATAGAGTTTATATGACTTGGGAACTTGCTCTTAATGCGGCGATGGGTATGAAACGCATATAATATTATTATCTTGGCTGATAACTGGATGTGGGGTGATATATCATTGTGGAATGTCCAGGGGCCACTGTTGCATTCTTGGGACCACATTGTCCCGTTTATTTTGACAGTTGACTACACCTTTAATTGGAATCACATACCATGAAACACGAGATATTCAGCTGCTGTCGGTTTAATGTCTGGTTAACATCGTAGACGATGGCCCAGCATCGAAACGACGTGGGCTTAACATCGAAATAAGTTTATCAGACCCCCTATAAAATACTGCTTGAATTGATATTTGGCGTTGAGCGAAGTGAGACCCAGGTTAGGGGGTCCGGGGACTTACCCCCGTGTTTTTTTTATTTCTAGCAAATTGCTACAATATGATTGATTTGGGAGAAAGTTGCTGGTGTAAATTTTCAGCTTGGTGGTCATAGTGTGGGAGGGGGTCGTGCGACTCCCCCCCCCCCCAAATGGCCGCCCAGTTTATGTTCAATAAAATGTCTGAATATTTAAATTTCTTAACAATATGTTTTTATCAGATGGTCTCTTATTTGTCTATAATCTGTGGCCACGTTCCCATCCGAGTAAGCGCAAAACATTTGTATAACATTTGTACAATGTTGGGCCAACGTCTTTGACGTTGGTCTAGCATTGTACAAATGTTATACAAATGGTTGGTGTTTACTGGGATAGACCCGGAGCTTGCACGGCGAAGGTGTCCAGGGTTTGAGTTCTGAGACAACCTTAAAAGTTAGGATGATGACAAGTTCATCTAAGCCAGAACATCCATGTGGTAACTAAGCTGGTAACCTAACTCTTAAGAGAATTTCAAAACACGTCTCCGCCACTGTGCTTTATAAAATATACACGCGCTGATGTTAATTTAAATACAACACTGCAATATATTTTGTATTTGTAGATTTTGTGATTTATCTGTCTATGATTTTTCATAAAATACAAATATTTTTGAAGATGTTAATCACCTTAATCAGTTATATACTAAAAAACATTCGCTAAATTTTAAATGTGTATTCCATTTTATAGGCCTGTCTGATGCATGAATCACATACCAGAGAACAAGAAACATTTCGGGCGTATGCGTCAGAAATAAAATAAGTCTTCCGATGAGAAGCAGGGGGCGTATCCACACTCGGATTGACGTGAAATTAAACATCATCACGATTATGTGGGAGGATTAACAGCGACCACCATACAAAGACGCAATGTTGGTAGATGTTTTTTTCAATTTCGGAGATGCTTATTTTTTCATAAATGGTAATATTTTCCGTTAAAAAATTGCTCGTTTTTATATTTGGTTATCGCACAGGACAAGAAGGTATCCGTTACTTTATGCTTTGTGGATACACAGAGTGAAAATTAGCTGTTGATCCAATGCTGGCCCAACATTAAACCAGCATCGGGTGAACGTCCTGTGTTTGCTGGAAAGCTGCTGACGTAACTGAAACGTCACAACAGTAGGGTATTGACCCGGCGATCACGATACGTTGAACCAATGTTGGTTCAACGTCTCGTGTTTGATGGGAAATGATTATTTGTCCATTGACATTAATAATCAAATGTTATAAGTGGATTTTGTTGTATGATAGCAGGCCCAAGTGCGCTTTGATTGCTATCGAGCGTGTCCACTTACCACACGTGGTCCGAATATAATGTACTAATATTGCCTCAAACGATAGCCGGCGATGAGACTAAACTGGACGAGCGTCGAGTATGACGTCATTCATATTAGTGAGTGAGTGAATATTGCTTTCTGCACAATCCTGGCAATATCGCGACAGAAGGAAGCCCGAAGTCGGGAATATGCCCTACTTTTTTCGAATGACTTGAAGAGATATTTATAGTGCACAAAAATACCATAGGGAGCAATGCTTTTAGTTTGAACAGTTTGGAGCACTGTATATATGCACAACCTCGATGACAAATATCCGACCCGCCCGGAATTCCAAGTAACCCAGTCCCACTGAGTTTAGAGCCACAACCGGATCGAACGATCCATCGGGGCTGCTATATTCATAATAATAAAATATCATCACATTTATCATGCGAAAAATATAACTGTAACTTTGGAAGAATGTTTAGAGATATATCAGGCTGTATTTATTCTCAGTCGCCGACGCTGGTGCATACCGGAGTTACCTTAATTTAAACTAGAAAGGAATATTGTGACTTTTTAAGTAACAATAATGTTTAGAGTAGGTTTTTTGTCGGCTTTTTTGAATTCTGTTGGGTCATTTTTGTCATGACAGAATAATGTACTTCTAGATTTGTTTGTGACATAGTAATACATTCAGAGGGCCCCCAGTAAACACATTGTCTTGTCTCTCTGTTGGCTGAATGTTGTATCACTGTCTGCGACGCTAGTCCAACAATAAAACAACATTGGATCGACGTTTCTTGTTTGCTGGAATTACAACTTTTATTTTCATTTTGTAATGTAGCATTTAAAAAATTCCCACTTGCGCAAGTAGGCTATTTGCGCATTTGCGCAAGTACTTACACACTTGCGCGAGTTCTTACTCACTTGCGCACTTGCGTACTTCAGCAAGTACCTGAGCACTCACGCACTTGTGCATGTAGTTGCGCACTTGTATACTTGCGCACTCGCGCACTTACGCAAGCAATTGCACACTCACGCACTTGCGTACTTGCGCAAGTGCTCAAGCACTTGCGCTCAAGCTAAAGCACTTGCGCACTTGCCCAACTACTTGCGCCCTAGCGCACTTATGCAAGTACTTGCGCACTTACGCATTTGCGCAAGTACCTGCGCACATGCGTACTTGTGCACTTGCCCACTTGCGCAAGTAGTTGCGCACTTGCACACGTCCGCCCTTGTGCAAGTAGTAGCGTATTTGCGCAAATACTTGCGAATTTAAAACACTTGCGCACTGGGCTTTTGTACTTTTGAATAGACAGATATTTGTTTTTCAAAAGGAAGTGAACACTGGTAAACACATTGACAAAGTAAACACATTGACTTGACTCTCTGTTGGTTTAAAGCTGTATCATTGCGACGCAGGCCCAATAATAAAACAATATTAGGTCGACATTTTGTGTTTGATTGGAATTACAACTGTTATTTATTTGTCAAGTGTGGCACCTAAAAGGTTACTAATGTCCACTAATGGTTGGTTCAATGGTAGGCATCGGCCTGTAAGACTGGCCCTGCATTTAAACAGCATTAGGCAATGCAATCTGGTTAGCAAATCTAGAAGTTAAAGGTTTAATAAGGCGATCCAGCTTGGACACACTGCCCACATTTCAGTTAAACTCATACAACGAGTGAGGCTTCCGACATGTACATTATTGAACCGACATCAATTCATACATAGTGATCCAGAAAATAAAATCCGGAATAAATCTTATACAAAAGTCATAGCAATAAACCTCAATACCTAAGGATCATAGTGCCAGGGCTTGAAGTCGATTGGATAAAAACCAAGGGAGAAATAGGACATCATAAGCCTCCAAGGTGTGCATCATTGACCCAACATTGATTAACACTTAGTGATCCAGATAATCCTGAATAAATCCAGAACAACAACTGGGAATTCTTAATAAAGATCTAGCATACAACCTGGCCATCTGAAAAAAAATGTGTTAAAACTGAAAGTTGATTGTTTGAAACACATGGAGAAATAGCGGGCTTACATAGAAAAATAAAAACAAGAAAGAACCAAAGCAACTCAATATATTTGGGCATAACCCAAATATATAGCCCAAACATAATTAGTTTCTTTGCTGTTTAGAAATCAAAATAAATATGTTTATGCCAATAAGTTGACCAAACGTCAGTCAAACGATTGCTTCTCATTCACAACATATCGTCAGCCAACTCTAATTGTCTCCTACAGAAAAAAAATGTTGACCATGTTTGGCATGCGTGGATTTAGTCATTGCACAAGTGGACAATCCTTAATTGTGGGCAATCCTTAAGTGGGCATCACCAAAAAGGGCAGATGGCCACCTATTACCAGACTACATGTATTATTATGTCAGACACAGTTTACCTTGCTATTTTTAAATGGCGTTGAATATTTTCGATTGGCTGATGTTTGTTGAGGGACCGTGCGGTGCGTGGGCCAGTACATGCAAACTCAACGTCGATACACCGGTTTCAACCTCGATGAGGCAGTCATTAACCTTTTCACTGCGGGTCCCGAATATATTCGGGTTTTCATTTTTTTATTAGAACATTAAGTACTACATTTTGAACATGTCAAAGATAAAATGTAACATTAAATCAGCAAGATTTGAAAAAAGTTAAACTCCATTTTGTCAAATCTGAAGAATTTTCACTCACTTGAAGTTGTGGATCGCGTCAGCGAGACACTACTTCAAGTGGGTTATAATTCAAATTTAATAATTTGACGGTTAAAGGGTTAACTTGATCGCCTATATTAGTCACATTGAGAGGGGATAAGCAAGGATAGTTATCCAAATGAACCACACATGATCAGCGGGTTTCGAACCCTGGACGCATGCATGAATGGAGTGGTAGTCAGACGTTCTACAAATGTCCCACGTCCCCCTCTATAATTGTTTGTGTGGGATTTATTTATCTCCCACTACTTTTTATGTATAGATAAATAGACAAAATGACAGCATATGTTTTATGCAAAGCAATAAAAGTCATATATAACTCACTTATCATAAATATAGATATCATGGGGATAAATACAAACTATATACCCTCCCACGTCATGCCTGAACATTACAATGATTACAACGTTGATTTTACAACGGAATTTTAAACTTATTATTCTTGGCACGTTTTTGTAAGACGCTATTTCTCCCTGAGTTTTTATCTAATCAGCTTTTCTAACTTTTCTAAGACATCCATTGTTTTTTACCGGATTAATCCAGGATTTTCTATAGACAATAGACAATAGACAATAGTTTATTTCATAGGATCTGCAAAAATATATACATATAAAATACAGATATGTATGAATACATGCCAGGAGAGCATGTTAAATGTGCGTAGTTATCATGTTCTAATAATATAACGTACATACATTTTTTATTTTTATTTGGTTACTCACTTCACGAAATAAATGATTTTTTCAATGAACTTGCATAATTTGAACAATTGATTTTTTTTGTCACATTCATTAGTGTTTCAAATTTAACTGATAAAGGTGAGTTTCTGTGACGTTTTTTTATTAATTCTTTTTGTATGACCTTAAAGTGAGAACAGTTAAAAATATAGTGAAATTCATCGCCAATATCTTGTGTGCACAGCTCACATATTCTGAGATTGCGGGATATATTTTGTCTGCAACCTGATTCAATTGGAAGGTTGTGGTTTCTACAGCGAAACTTAGCCATGATGCCCCTCTCGCGATAGGACAAATTTACTAAATATGTTTATAAATTTAGAGTTGTTGTAAACATCCTGTAATTTAAACACTCTCTGCTAAGATTAATTTCTGAGGTTCAATGTTGAAAAAATTGATCTTTAATTCGTTGTTGTTATTTCTTTTTGAATGAATTTATGCTTTCTGGGATGAGTTGGTTATCCCAGACGCCCGAAAAATCACAACCTTCTAATGTATTTTTCACGGTTGAAAGCCACGGGGACTTATATATATTCCGATTGTATAGATTAAAAATTAATTGATACAAAACATTTGTCAGTTTTGGTGTACTGCTGCTCTTATATATTCTAGCTCAAAACATAATCATTCTACTCTTTTATTCATCTCACCATCCTCAGGAGGTTCTCTTGGCCCAGTTTAGCCTATATGTGCACAAAAGTGGCCTAAAGCCCGATTCATTTTATTTCATTTTTTATCCATAGAGTAAGCTCTTGACCCAGTCTTGATTTTTGTACGGGGAATAACAAATCTCATTTAATTTGTGGATCGTCGATGTTTTTAGCATTTCGGTCGAACAGGTAAGTCAGCCAGATATGCATGCTGGTTGTCTTTTAGGGTTCGGAAAATGATTGTGCATTTTTTAAAATAAATGCGAAACCTGATATGACTGGATGCCAATGTGATTGTCTTAGAATAGGAACGGAACGACTAAAACGAGGGACCTTAGTGACCACTCTAGGAAGGCAGTTGATTTTGAAAGCGTTGTAATCTGATGATATCCTTTTATATTTCTGGCATGTTGTGTAGGAGTGAGCTACAATTTGCTCCTTATTTTAGTGTAGATTTTTTTTACATATTTTGGGTGTACTGAATACGAATTTGTCAGATGACATTCTATATATTTAGTGTCCTTCATCCTTCAAATTAACAAAACAACAACTGACCGCCAAAATGTAAGCTAAAACACGTTTCTCTATGATTTGTCACACATGAATGTTCAAGTTATGGTTTCTGCATGATTTGGAGATTAGAAATTTATTTCTGATGTTTGGGCGAAAAATAACCCATGTTGACCATGTTGACCATGTTGACCATGCTGACCATGTTGACCATGTTGACCATGTTCAGGGGTGGGCAGGCGAGAATAATCCTGTCGCCACAAATGGCTATTTTTAGGTGCTCTGAATGGTCATTTTTTATTATGTACATTACAGATATTTTGCTTCTGTCGCCACATGTGGCGATGTGGCGACCACGTGCCCACCTCTGATGTTGACCATGTTGACCCTGTTGACCATGCTGACCGTGTTGACCGTGTCGCCCATGTTGACCATGTTGACCATGTTGACCATGTTGACCATGTTGACCATGCCATGTTGACCATGTTGAAGCATGTTGAAGCATGTTGACCATGTTGACCATGTTGACCCTGTTTACCTTGTTCACCATGTTGACCCTGTTGACCATGTTGAAGCATGTTGACCATGTTGACCATGTTGACCGTGTTGACCATGTTGACCATGTTGAAGCATGTTGACCATGTTGACCATGTTGACCCTGTTTACCTTGTTCACCATGTTGACCATGTTGACCATGTTGAAGCATGTTGACCATGTTGACCATGTTGACCCTGTTTACCTTGTTCACCATGTTGACCATGTTGACCATGTTGAAGCATGTTGACCATGTTGACCATGTTGACCGTGTTGACCGTGTTGACCATGTTGCCCATGTTGACCCTGTTTACCATGTTGACCATGTTGACCATGTTGACCATGTTTACCATGTTTACCTTGTTTACCATGTTGACCATGTTGACCATGTTGACCATGTTGACCATGTTGACCGTGTTGACCGTGTTGACCATGTTGCCCATGTTGACCCTGTTTACCATGTTGACCATGTTGACCATGTTTACCATGTTTACCTTGTTTACCATGTTGACCATGTTTACCATGTTGACCATGTTGACCATGTTTACCATGTTGACCATGTTGACCATGTTGACCATGCTGACCATGTTGACCATGTTGACCATGTTGACCATGTTGACCATGTTTACCTTGTTTACCATGTTGACCATGTTCACCATGCTGACCATGTTGACCGTGTTGACCATGTTGACCATGTTGACCATGTTGACCATGTTGACCATGCAGGCGAGAATAATCCTGTCGCCACAAATGGCTATTTTTAGGTGCTCTGAATGGTCATTTTTTAATATTTACATTACAGATATTTTGCTTCTGTCGCCACATGTGGCGATGTGGCGACCACGTGCCCACCTCTGATGTTGACCATGTTGACCCTGCTGACCATGCTGACCGTGTTGACAGTGTCGCCCATGTTGACCGTGTTGACCATGTTGACCATGTTGACCATGTTGACCGTGTTGACCATGTTGACCATGTTTACCATGTTGAAGCATGTTGACCATGTTGACCATGTTGACCCTGTTTACCTTGTTTACCATGTTGACCATGTTGACCGTGTTGACCGTGTTGACCATGTTGCCCATGTTGACCCTGTTGACCATGTTGACCATGTTGACCATGTTTACCATGTTCATCATGCTGACCATGTTGACCATGTTCACCATGTTCACCATATTCACCATGCTGACCATGTTGACCATGTTGACCATGTCGACCATGTTGACCCTGTTTACCATGTTGACCATGTTGACCATGTTGACCATGTTGACCATGTTGATCATGTTGCCCATGTTGACCCTGTTGACCATGTTGACCTTGTTTACCATGTTGACCATGTTGACCGTGTTGACCATGTTGACCATGTTTACCATGTTTGCCATGTTCATCATGCTGACCATGTTGACCATGTTGACCATGTCGACCATGTTGACCCTGTTGACCATGTTGACCATGTTGACCATGTTGACCATGTTGACCATGTTGACCATGTTGACCATGTTGCCCATGTTGACCATGTTTACCATGCTGACCATGTTGACCGTGTTGACCGTGTTGACCATGTTGACCATGTTGACCCTGTTGACCATGTTGACCATGTTGACCATGCTGACCATGTTTACCATGTTTACCATGTTGACCATGTTCACCATGCTGACCATGTTGACCATGTTGACCATGTTGACCATGTTGACCATGTTGACCATGTTGACCGTGTTGACCATGTTAACCATGTTGACCATGTTGACCATGTTGACCGTGTTGACCATGTTGACCATGTTGACCATGTTTACTTTGTTACCATGTTGACCCTGTTGACCATGTTGACCATGTCGACCATGTTGCCCATGCTGACCGTGTTGACCGTGTCGCCCATGTTGACCATGTTGACCATGTTTACCTTGTTTACCATGTTGACCATGTTGACCATGTTGACCTTGTTAACCATGTTGACCATGTTGACCATGTTGACCATGTTGACCATGTTGACCATGTTGACCGTGTTGACCATGTTGACCCTGTTTACCATGTTGACCATGTTGACCATGTTGAACATGTTGACCATGTTGACCATGTTGACCATGTTGAACATGTTGACCCTGTTTACCATGTTGACCATGTTGACCATGTTGAACATGTTGACCCTGTTTACCATGTTGACCATGTTGACCATGTTGAACATGTTCACCATGCTGACCATGTTGACCCTGTTGACCATGCTGACCGTGTTGACCGTGTCGCCCATGTTGACCGTGTTGACCATGTTGACCATGTTGACCATGTTTACCTTGTTTACCATGTTGACCATGTTAACCTTGTTTACCATGTTGACCATGTTGACCATGTTGACCATGCTGACCATGTTGACCGTGTTGACCATGTTGACCTTGTTGACCATGTTGAACATGTTGACCCTGTTGACCATGTTGACCATGTTGACCGTGTTGACCATGTTGACCATGTTGAACATGTTGACCCTGTTTACCATGTTGACCATGTTGACCATGTTGACCATGTTGAACATGTTGACCCTGTTGACCATGTTGACCTTGTTGACCATGTTGACCATGTTGACCATGTTGAACATGTTGACCCTGTTTACCATGTTGACCATGTTGACCATGTTGAACATGTTGACCCTGTTGACCATGTTGACCATGTTGACCGTGTTGACCATGTTGACCATGTTTACCATGTTGACCGTGTTGACCATTTTGACCCTGTTGACCATGTTGACCATGTTTACCATGTTGACCGTGTTGACCCTGTTGACCATGTTGACCCTGTTGACCATGTTGACCATGTTGACCGTGTTGACCGTGTTGACCATGTCCACCATGTTTACCATGTTGCCTATGCTGCCCTGCTAACCATGTCATCATAATATCTCATCATCAATGGCTCAGTTACATCTTTCTTTTTAATTTGAATACCCGGTAAGTCTACGGCTATGATAAATATTTTAATTCTTTTATTGCGGGGATCATCTTTATACGTCAGAATTTGAAGTCTACAAACGCCAGATACTGACGTATAGAGACGGTCCCCGCAATTACAGGGTTAAATACGATGATAATAATAGTCGATTTCACTTTATATTTAAACACATGCTCAGCCTTGTAACGTTATTATAACATTTCCATTTGATATTATGTACAATATAATTACAAAATTATTATTGATTCATAACGTATACAGTGGTATTATAGATATGTGTGGTTTTCCTAGGTTTCACTGTACATATACAAACCAAAACTACCACGATGCTCCTCGGTAAAGTTTTGTAAACTGGTGGATGTAGGCTGATGAATTCAATTCGATTAGTGGAATAATAATCCTCATAATATTTCATTGACAATTTACACCAAGTGGATCAAATCAATGTATATCACAAACTAATTAATAATGAACATATTTTCCCTACAATACAGATCTCGTTGGAAAACAGGCGATGGTATTGTATGTTATGCAGAAGATATTATTTATTATAAAAGACGTTTAGACCTAGACAATTGTGATCTTGAGCAAATTTAGTTAGAAGTTATTCTAATTGCTTCGGCATTGCTGGCATACTCTTAGAAAATAAGAATAAATTATGTATGTGCGTTCGAACATTCTGCCCGCAAAAACTATATAGGATTTTTCATGTGAATCCTGACTACAATTATTTTGTTTCTCAGTATGGCGATCTCTGTCATCATATTCATTGGGGTAGGAAAATTACCGCTAAATTTCACAATGCCATAGTATATTTCCCAGCCTTACTTATAAAGCAAATATGGTAGAATACAAATCACTGTCTTTGCACCATACTAGTACAGTTACTGTATAAATTGGATGATACATATTTCGTATTGCTAAATAAAATAAATAAATAGCTAAATAAAATCAGCTGATGCACATAATTAGTATACCAATTCAGGCTTTATATTGTTGTAATAGAACTAGGTAATAAAGATATTAGGATTTGAAAACGCGGGAACATTTACGAGGATATACTAATTATTATCATGATAACGAGAACTGTAGATATTATTAATAATTACATGTGGCAGTTTGACATTTTTCATGACATGCTGTTAATTATTATCAAGGCAAGGCTCGTTAATCAGTGTTGATTTGCAAACATAATTATAAAAACCTGCATTGTACATACACATATAAAAACCTATTATCACTCGTCCCTCGCATTTTATATTATACAATTAATCAATACATACGTTGGTATATAGGTATATACGTACGAGAATGTGTTCACTGTTAAACACGCAGTGACCAACATAAGATAAAATTGCCAAATACGAGTGAAGAACGTCCAAGAATGGAAGTGTCACTTAGCAATTTTGTGTCCCTGGGATAATGAAATTCCCCAATAATGATATTGGTATTTGAGGTGTACTTGGGCCCGCATATAGCAGATGTCCATTCACTAGAGTCCTGAGGCTCTCTGGCTTGCCTGAGAGCCGCTGGACTCGAGTGAATGATGTCCAAGGACGGATCCTCATCTAGCTATTCACTGTCTGAGGGACAACACTCGTGCAGACAGACAAATGTGGATCTAATTGACTTGACACCTCAGGCCAGCTAGTGGTGTCAATAGATTATGTTTGGTCAATCAGCTGCTCTGCATGCTCAATATGGAGGCCTCGATCTGCAGTCTCCTTTCCGATCTGCGTAGGCGAGTTTGGGCAATTGCGTCTCAGAGTGATAAAGGAATGAGTGAATGAATGAATGAATCCTTTGTGCACATACAGGCTAAACTGGGCCCGAAGAACCTCCTGAGGATGGTGCAATGAATATGATGACACTGCTCTCCAGACACATGATTCTACATTCGAGCCCTGGCGGTCTGAGGTCGGACACACTACCTCTCGGTCACGTTGGCTCTCCTCAATACTAATGCCTTATTAGGAGTGAGCGGGGTGGATGAATTTGTTCATTTGAAATTTGAACGCCAGGGCGAGGGCGAACCCGAGATCTCCGAATTTACAGGTAGACCACAGAGCAACAAATAAGCAATTTGTGTGAAATATGAGACTATGACATTCATTTGCTTCCAAAATAAATCAAAATGTTACTTCCCGTCCACTTGTAAAGAATAAATATTGTGGATCGTCTCAGTAACCGAAAGTTAGCGTGCTCGGCCTCAGCTCGCTAGGGTTTAAATTTTATTCATTCTAGACAAGTAAATAGGCATAGTTCTGTATTTTATATATATATTTATTGGATTTGTTTTGGATGTATTTATCGGAGTTATTGCATTTGAGAATGTGTAATAATTCAAATTCATGTCATTTATTATTATAATCTAAGAATATTATCCTGATAATGTTATCCTAGATTGTATTCGTCTTTTAAATGTTGGATGTGTGGAAACAATGTTAATTAGACCTTGTACGTCTATGATGGAGGTTTTCCGGCGGGTAATATTAGTGTTATATTGGGACAATCTCAATCCCGCCAATATTGAGGCAATGCCATTTTATTTTGTATCTTTGTGCATGTTGTCAACATGGTGATGTAGAGACATAGGGTGAATAAGCTGTGGGCGGTCACTATACTCTACCATGTGAGAACAAACAGCAGTAACTACTTGTATTGCGAAATCAGCAGCTACCGCTGTTTGCCTTCGCATTGCATGCAGTAGTGTTTTGTCCACTGTTTACCGTCCTCCTTCAAAGAGGGACAATCCGTCTATTACATCAGTTACGTGTGTCACCCTTATCATTGACCGCCTCTCATGACTGAAATAACACAAATAACATAAGTTACACAACCATTGGTTTTTGCGCCGCAGGAGAGAGCGTTAACATATTAATCATTTTCCCGTTATCTTATTCTTATTTTCACCCATTTAAAGTTGGGTCTCGCTATCGCGACCCACAACTTGAAGTGGGTGAAAATTAGACCTACTCATAATTTTTCTAATTTCAGGGGGAACATTTGTAAATCCAGATGCTTAAGCAATTTCGTTCTCAATAAGAGTTATTTAGTCGGTTAATACGACGATAATAGTCGGGCTTATTGCTTGAAGAGTTGACCATCGTTGTCATATTTAACTACATGGCATTTTGAATTAAATTACCCCAATATAAACATGATAAATGGTATAATTCACCAAACGTCAGTATAATAAATGATACATATTATAATATTAAGTATAATGCATCTAACATCAGTACCGTCTCAGCTTTGAATGGCTGTATTACAGTTGTACATTTACAAAATCAGGTCATCTTTGTTCACTTTGACGTGGGCCCTACTGTGCGTATGAAAAAAAAGGGGAGCTATTACCCTGCAGATCATAATGCATGAGGAACGTCAGGCGTTTCTATTATGAGTTCACACATGCCTGATAGAGATGCTAATATTAATCTAATAATATCGTGAGTTTGGAAGACCATGTACTCATCTGCCCAGCAAACACAAAACATTTGTATAACATTTATACAACGTCGGCCCAACGTCTAAGACGTTGGTCCAACGTCTAAGACGTTGGGCCGACGTTGTATAAATGTTATACAAATGTTTTGTGTTTGCAGGGTGAGGCGTAAACTAGTACGCTTATTTTTCTCTAATTAGCTTGCGATCACAGTGTCCCATAAAATATTATTTTGCATTTATTATGATATCTAATGGGAAATGATCGATGACTGATTACACACATTCTCAACTTTGTCATTGTGCAATGATAATAAGATGTATGCCAAAACATCTGTATAACATAGACTTAATTATTGCCCATATCTCCATTGGCCGATGTTTTCTGAATCCAGATATGTATTTGTTTAACACCCAGTAGTATTTAGATTCATGAATGATATATATTTTTTATATAAGAATATAGCAGCCTGCTATAAAAATGTCTGTATTCAACCTTGGCTGAAATCCGAAACATTGAACTTTGCTCGGCAAATTTGTATATAATTTTTTATCCACTTGTTTTTACATAATTTGGGTGTGCTGAATTCTAATCATTCGGATAACGTTCTTTATTTTAGTGTCCTTCACCTTCAAATTTGCATAACAAAAAATGGCCGCCAAAACCACTTATCTTCTACTTTTTTCCGACAAATAAATGCACAATTTCTGGTTTCTGCATGATTTGGAGTTGATAAATGTATATCTCATGTTTTTCGTTTACAATGACCTTTCTTTGGCCTTCAAATTCAAAATGGTTACCACCAGCACAAAATTATATCGTTTTCATGCATCTAAACTAGTATATAATGAAAAAAACATTATTTATTGAAAATTTAAAAAATAGTTAATACGACAAATTAACCTACAAGACATGCGAAACTAGGTTTAATGATATTATATGCTAACATGCTTACTTGTGCTCAGTATTTAGAAAGACGTCTTGATTTTAATTGTAAATATGCAATATGACGACCATTTTGGATTTTACGATACGACCTAGGTCAGACGATGATAAATAAACATCAGACAAGAGTGTGTCTGTCCCCAAGTTATTCAAAAATCATAAATTGAGCATTTCCGTGCGACAAACCAAAAAAGAGGTGTAATTTACATTTTTGATAGCCATTTTGTTTTCTGTTCATTAAAGGGTGAATGTCGCGGCCATGTTTATTCCTGGTCCATAAAGGTACTACAAATAAGTCGTATTATCGGCAGCATGTTTAGCGGTATAATTATAGTAACAGTACATATTAAAAAAGGCGGACATATTGAATTTGAAGGTCAAATCAAGGTCATTTTTCCTAAAGACATTCAATATAATTTTATCTAATACAAATCTTCCAGAAACCATAAATTGTGCTTTCATGTGCGATAAACCATAGAAAATAGGGGTTTTATTTACATTTCGGCGGCCATTTTATGTTTCGCTAATTTGAAGGTGAAGTTTACAAAATATAGAATGTTATTAAACAGATTCGAATTCAACACACCCAAATTATGTACAAACAAGGAATAACAAATTATACACTTATATGCCGAACAAAGTTCAATGTTTTAGATTTCAGCCCAGGTTAAATACATACATTTTCATTACATACTGCTATATTCTTACATAAAAAAAAAATTATCAACACTTATAAAGCTAAATACCACTGGGTGTTGAACAGATACATATCTGGCTTCAGAAAACATAGGCCACATGGAGATATGGGCAATAATTATGTTTTAGTCACTTTCATTGACCATGTTGACTATTTTGTTTTGTTTATGATTTTTATTCCTGTGCAATACAAATATGTTTCAACGTATGTGGAGCGGTGACCATTTATTCCACTGCAACATGCAATAAATCATTGCAACGGGAATTGAATTTCCATCTGTACATTAGTAAACTAGAACAGCAATGACAGACGTTTAAGTAACTATACTTCCTGAATCTAAACAGGTTTAGGTTGTCTCAATGACCCCTAGAATATATCAAAAATCACCAGGACCGTATGCAGCATGAAGTGAGCTCCGTCCCATTCAAGTTACACCCATGCAATAAACTTTGCTCTTACTTTTTTCCATAAGCACTGTTTATTTTAATAATGTAATGCATTTTTAGCCAATACGCTTAGTTTAACCTCTGTTTCATTTCTTGTAAAGATTTAAGAAAATAATCCATAGCAGTTTTACTATTGATATGTGACTTGATATAAGTTGGTATATTCTCACAATACACAATCTTACCTAAGGCCGGACGGATTCAAAAGTTAGATAATTGAATACTGAGTGTATTGATACCGAAGTGTCAGAATTGGTCTATACATTGCAAAGATATGGCTATTTTCCGAACTTGACCCCTACTTTGACGAACATAGCGAACAACACCCCCTATGTTAGAAAATGGGCTGTACAAAAAAACTGATAACACAATTTGATTGTACATACTACCTGGCGTTGTTCCTGCATATCTATTCTACCATTCTATCAATTCAGATTGTAGAAAGTCTGCTGGTTGAACGAATTGTTTTTTTTTGGTGTCCCTACTCCTAGACTAATGACACACAAGTGAGGCCACAAAATAACCAGAAAAAGCTAAATCAGATTTCTTTCATTCGGGTCACAAACTTAACCAGACAAAAGCTAAATTAATTTTCTTTCATCTTGATTCATATCTAGAAACTAAATATTGTCCAAATTCGATATCGAGTGTGCGCCAACAACAACTATAATGTGAAATGTTGAATACTTTTAATGTTTTTTTTGTATCTGTTCGGGAGACTGGGGCACCCTAAGACCATAAGACAGGCCATTTTGTCACCGAAGTTATTTTGCGATTTGTACGCCATCTGGTCAATACTACAAAAATAAATAATTTCCATTTCCCACGCTATTGGCTGCTGAACATCCTTGACATTTATGTAGTCTTGGGTCCATTTTTTACACGAAAAGTACTATTTTCGGATGGTGAATATTTGGGTCTATAGATCGAGTAATATTTGAATTCTCTATGATTGTGGCGGTATAATCTTACACTTGTGCTCTAAAACTTACGTATAATGGTTTTCTTCAAACACACCCAACACACAAACTGTGATATCAGGTCAGACTCAAGGTGCCCCAAAACGGTCTCAATGCGCCCCGAAGGTGTTTCAATGTGTCCCCACTTTTTTTCAGGCACATATTGTCAATGCAACATCTAGCCTAAGCCAACTGCAGGCTTTAGCTACAGGTATATGTAGTACCAAATTCTTGATTTTAGTTTGACCTACAGTTACATAATATTATGTCTCAAGGTAAAGGTAGAGGTAAAGGTGCAGGTTTATAGTCTGATATGTAGTCTGAAGACCTATCATCCGACTTTACATCTTACCCCCTGGTCACTGGACCTGCTCATTCGTGTGCCCCATTTCAACTCCACGGAAAGCATACAGTCCTGCATTCGGCGCATTGAACTTATCGTGCACATTGCCATCTCTGTCCTACCAGGTACTCATTTTCACCTGAGACAAGTGAAGCATTTGAGGGTAAAGTGCCTTGCACACGGACACAACATCTTAACAATGTCCCAAGATTGAGAGGGGAGAAACGTGATATTTCTCTGAAAATTCTGCACCAAGCGGGATTCGATGTGGTGTCTCACAGTCTCTCCTTCATCATAGCAGGCACTCGTCACCGGAGCAGGCTATCATAATCAATCCGTGAGTTGACCAACATATAAGTAAAAAATCTAAATCTAAATTAAATGTGCTTGTTGCTGGTGATGTGTTGCATGGAATAACTCTAAACTAATTCATTTCGTCTGACCGCTCTCGTTTACTATCTGCCTATACATGTACATATTTTTAAAATAGTTGTAGATTGCATCCATGAAAACAGCAATATACCCTGTAATACCTGATTGCTTTATGCAATAAAACTATTATCAATTGTCTATTGTATTTGATTCAGAGGCGGAATCGAGGGATTTGTAGGCCTCAAATTGTACAATACGAGCATCAGCTCTGCCCTCAATTTGCTGATCACGTCTATGGCCTTTTTATGTGTCCTCCAAACAAGAAAATTTGGAGGAGAAATTGGCATTGGCTTTGCTAGATTGACGTATGTCTTGATTCAAGTGGTACTTGACCTTTACAATGCTGATATATGTTTGAATAATTCATTGCCACCAAAGGGTTTTTTCGATTTAAAATTATCAGAATCGTCTTTGTTAGCTGTTCCCGCTTAATTTGAATACCTTATGGGTTATGGGTCTACGGCCGTTCGAATTATTTTATTTCTTTTAGTGCGGGAACCGTCTTTATACGTCAGAATCTGACGTCTGTAGACGTCAGATTCTGACGTATAAAGACGGTCCCCGCGTAGAAAGGGTTAATACAAATTATTATGTATGTGATTACTGCCTATCTTTTCGCCCTGCTCCTGACCATTTACACGTTCACCCCTGCTTGTGTGCGTGGATGGCGACAGCGCCATATTATAGCGATAATAATAATTTACACAATAATGTTAGCAGTTTTACTTTAGACACATGCTCTATCTTTTGACGCTCACTTCAAACTTAACACTCTCCATTTAAATGGATTCATTCTTGGGCTGTTAAAATATTCATTTCAGCTGAGATCACGCATTCGCTGACGTTGGGGGGCAAATTAGACAGGTGGATATCTGCGCCAGGTGCCAGAACATCGTAAAATCGGGCTTTATTAAGAACTTTACAACGTGTTTATCTGGATGCTTATAGCTGTGTGGGTGGGGGATTAAATAATTAATTTTAATAACTTGCATCATAAAAAATCCGACACATCCGCCATATGGGATGATGCCTAATGAGGTGATTGGCTTGCGTAAAATAAATGACTGAAAGAGAATTTATTGATTCTTGCTGTGATGAATACCACTACTATGCCTATAATAGTTAATATTGGCCACTTTTTCAAGAACAAAAAACGTCGTATTGTAAATAACTATCAAATATCATCTACTTCAACGCTACAATGATTGTTGAATTTTGAGTGAGCATCCCAGACGCCGGACCGATATTGATCAAGCATTGGTTTAAAGCGGCGTGTTTGCTGGATGTAGCGAGCATGCCATACTAGTATACTGATGCTGACACACGGAAAAGTACACGTGAAAAATTAAAGTGAAATGTTTATTCAAACTAGTTACAAACTAGCTAACACTTTCAGCTTGGGGATCGACTTTAAGCGTCAGATTCTGACTTTTATAGACATCTAAAGTTGGTGGCACTGAAAGAGTAAACCATTTATAATGGCCGTAGATTCATAACATAGGTATTCAATTGAAGCGGAAAGAGCTAATTAAGACAATAATGATGATTTCAAAATGAAAAAACCCTTTGATCTCTTGGTTTATATCAAATATTTCAGCGTCGTAAGGGTTGGAACTGAAACTGACAATATTTGTTTGTGGCGTCAATATATAGGACTTGGCAGCGTGTGCAATCTTCGGAGGGTTCCCTATACACATACTCCATAGCTATATCACTCGTGATGTCAAACCACATGAGAACAATGGCGCCCGAGATGATTTTTGAGGTGGATATATATTTGCTGAAATTTCAGTGACATGTGGTCATATCTCCTGTATAGTGGCGGCTCCAAAATCGTATAAGCGAAATGTTTCCTGCCTTACGCAGGCATGCTGGTGAAGTAATTTTTCGGATGAATTTGATAAAAGAAATAATGCATTTATAGAGTTCTCCCATTGAATTACATTAGTCCAGGTGGAGGTGCATCCACATACATCACTTAACTAATGTCCGGGACCGTGGTCCTTCGTGTTGTCTAGATTACTAGACACCCAACGCTTTAACCTTGTGCTGGCAACGATAATTGCAGGCTATATTATATTCCAATACATTAAGGATACCAATAGAAAGGTTATTGCGTGTTCAAAAAGCCGACCAATGTAATCAGTTAAATGCCTTTTTATTTTAATTCAGACTGTAAATTGATAGATTACAATAGCGACTCTTGAAATAGCTAATCAGAAAACTGCACTTTTGATCAAAAACATTGTTTAATTTGTATTAATGTATCCACGCCCTAAATGAAAGGTGTGTCTAGACTCAGACTAAGATCTATATATATATAAGTATAACAAAAATAAACTTACAATGTTTCCACATCAGTTGTGAAGATGAAGGTACCTTCATTTAGATCTACATCGATTGCTACCACGAAGGCCATCATGCTAAAGATTTCTGCTGCCTCTAAGCTTGGCCCTTAGACGATTTAGCCCGTAGATTTATAAATTGATTGATTGATTGATTGATTGATTGATTGATTGATTGATTGATTGATTGATTGATTGAATGATTGATTGATTGATTGATTGATTGATCGGTCGGTCGGTCGGTCGGTCGGTCGGTCGGTCGGTCGGTCGGTCGGTCGGTCGGTCGGTCGGTCGGTCGGTCGGTCGGTCGGTCGGTCGGTCGGTCGGTCGGTCGGTCGGTCGGTCGGTCGGTCGGTCGGTCGGTCGGTCGGTCGGTCGGTCGGTCGGTCGGTCGGTCGGTCGGTCGGTCGGTCAGTCGGTCGGTCGGTCGGTCGGTCGGTCGGTCGGTCGGTCGGTCGGTCGGTCGGTCGGTCGGTCGGTCGGTCGGTCGGTCGGTCGGTCGGTCGGTCGGTCGGTCGGTCGGTCGGTCGATAAATCTTTTATTGCTTGATTGATTGATTCGATTGATTGATTTATTGGTGCAGGATTTTCAAAGAAACATCCCATTTTTTCACTTTTAACACTGGGACATCGCTCTTTCGATGTTATGTGCTTCTCTTTACTCAGATGTAAATGAGGACCTGGTAAGACAGACAATGCGATGTGTACGATAAGTACCTAGCACCAGCATGGTTGCAGGGCTGCATGCTCCCCGGGGAGGTAAAATGACACATGAATGAACAGGTATCGGTGACCAAGTGGTAAATGAGAAGTCGTCCCACAATCCCCATGTCAGACTATAACCTCTCTATTTACCTATATATCTTTTTGGTTGATTGATTGAGGTCACAACATCTCACGGTGAAAAGCACATGCATCCTACTTCCTTTGATGTGACGATATACCATTAAACATGTTTATAGCATGTATTCTAATAGGAGTGTCCGTCAATACATCACTGTTAAATTATAATATTGTCTCTGCCTCTGGTAAATTAAAAATACAAAGAAATTATAATTTAGTGTATATAAAAAAATACACATTATGTTTTTTGTGTTGAATAAAAAATTAAATTTTGTTTCACGGAAATGTCAGTAGTGAGACCTTAACCTTTATAACGCTGAAATATGTTCCTATAAACCGTGGATCCAAATTTTTCAATTTGAAGTTATCATAAATGTTTAGTTCGCTATTCGAATACCTATATGTTATGGGTCCACGGCTATTATAAATTTAATAATATCATCGTGGGGATCGAGTTAAGAGGTCAGATTCTGACGTCTGAAGTAGGTCCTCGCGCTGAAAGGGTTAACGAATACTCTGCTGAGTTGTCCGTATTTTCATTCATTAAAGGTTGGCTGACGAATTTTCCAGCCTCAAACGATGAACAATAATACTATTTACGAAATATATATGTATCTCCTAAATTGAACTATTTGACTACCTGAGTAGCAGCCATAAACTATATCATCAACTTCAGGGGCTTTTTATTTGGTTTGAAAACGTATAAATGGCCCTATCAGGACAAGGGTTGACGTAAGTCCTCATGCAAACATCACTCGTCATCCGCTCGATCTTCACTGATCTTCATTATCTATTGAGTCAACTTAGGATCAAAATCTTATTATGTTACCTCGGCATTCAATGAATTGCAGTATTTCGACTCGTCCACCATGGCAGTGACAGCATTTCGATTTGTCCACCATGAGACTAGCAGCATTTGGATTCCTTTACCACGGAGATGGCAACATTTCCATTCATCCACCATGGGAATGAGAACATTTCCACCCATCCACTATGGGAATAAGAACATTTCCATTCATCCACCATGGGATCGACAGCGTTTCCATTCATCCACCATGGGAATGACACCATTTCCATTCATCCACCATAGGAATGAAATCATTCCCATTAATCCACCATGGGAATGAAAACATTTCCATTCATCCACCATGTGAATGACAACATTTTCATTCGTTTATCATGGGAATGACAGCATTTCTATTCATCCACCATGGAAATGAATTAATTTCCATTTTCACCATGGGAATGACATCATTTTCATTTCCACCATGGGAACGACATCATTCCCATTCATCTACCATGGGAATGACATCATTTTCATTTCCACTATGGGAAAGACATCATTTCCATTCATCCACCATGGGAATGACATCATTTTCATTTCCACCATGGGAATGACATCATTTCCATTTCCACCATGGGAATGACGTCATTTCCATTCATCCACTATGGGAAGGAAATAATTTCCATTCATCCACCATGGTATTGACGTCATTTCCTTTCATTCACCATGGGATTAACAGCATTTCGTTTCATCCACCATAGGGTTGACAGCATTTCGCCACCATTGGAATAACAGCTATATAGTCTATATACGTCTATAGACGTCAGATTCTGACGCCACAAAAATGTGGCATACACGAGACTCTGGCTGCCAGTGGTCGATATGATCCTTCTGTGTCGAGTTTAAAATAAGCGCTTCCACAATTGTAAAATGAAAGAGACAGGGTGTTTTGTCATTTCGAGTGAATGTGGCACAACAGTGACAACAACACAGGGACTCTACTAAGAATGGAAACAAAGGAGGGGATAATGAGACGATGTCAGCTAATCAGCCTCTAATCTCATCAGCATACGTTAGCAAGATGATTATTGTATCTACATCGTTATGGTAAGACACACTTTATCGCTCCCCGGATACAGTCCTGTATTTAAATTTGATAGGAAAAGATTCCGAACACCTTATATTTTCAGAATTGATTGAATGGTTAGAGGTAAAGTGATCCAAGTCCGCATTTTTTTATTTTTCTATAGAATTAAAAAAAATCAAATATTTTGTTTTTAACTCAACTTTGTTACGTCCACAATTAGAAGCATATGAGTGATTTCGCATTGTTTTTTATTATTTATTCCTACCATGTGGCAGGTATATAATTATCAATGTCATAAAACCCATTTCTGGCTTTTTTATTTTATAAAGAAACTTTTGCAATTTAGAAATATAAATGTATTTTTCAATGTCACAAACTAAAAGTCATTCTTAATACTAACTTATTAATGTGATGTGAATAATAATTAAGTCTTGATGACGTATTTCTCCCACCCTGACGCAGGTACCGTAATGATCAGAATAATTAAACACCTTGAGGGTTTCAACAGTAAAAAAATACTCTAATGTAATCCGCAGCTAGCGTAAGCAACATAATTGGGAGAATCGCTAATGACCCCCGGAGGGGTGGTAGCTTCTGTGCAAGTATTGTTGCTCCGACATACTCAACATTCAATAGCCCGGGGCTGGCATGATGCAAGAAATAGCCCGGGGCTGGCACGATGCAAGAAATAGCCCGGGCTGGCACGATGCAAGAGATAGCCCGGGGCTGGCACGATTCAAGGCAAACGTCTGCCTCGCTGGCTCAGCCACGCGGGCCAACGCGGGCGAAATATCCCATGTTATTTGTTGATGAGTAATCAGCCGCTTCCCGTCATTTGAAAAGAATTACGGCACTTGTTTGCGTATGAATGGAATAGTTAATAAAGCACTCTTTAATCTCCACAGCCTCCACAGTCGACGAAGCTCTATGTACACGTATGTTTATAACTGATAATATCACGATAACACCAGGTTTAAGTCGTGTTCACGATGGGTTTCCGCTAACAATATGCGGCTTTCAAGTTGAGATTATCATAGAAGCCTTTAGATGAGATTCAAGATCTTATTCATTGTCATTAATGCATATCAACAAAGTTCTGACATTAATCATGAAAATATATAGTGAAAATGATAATACATATTGAACTGCTTAATACTATAAAAAACATACAATACCTATATCAGCAACATACATAATCAGCAACATAGATTAGTCTTTCATGATTTATTTTTCCTTTTTTTTTTTGCTCTGAGTGAAATGCCGTACGGCCAACATTGTAACGGTTTCGGGATGCTACAAGCCTAAACTTAAGGCCATGCAGTTAAATGAATATCGTCAGCAGAGTGAATATTGAATGAATGACTCCAAGGGCTTTTATAGTGCATAGTACCATAGACAACACTGTGCACTCCAGGCCTTTGAACAGTTTGGAGTACTGTATATGCACAACCTCTTAGCCTATTCTTACTCCCGTCTGGGCGACGGTACATAAATAACTTGAGATTGACTCGATGATGATGTTCTTGATGCTTTATTGATTAATCAGTTTAACTTGGCTGTGCACTGTCTCAGATGGATCCAGGATGGTGATGGAATGTTGAACGCGGCGGCAGCCTCGTGGCAAGTTGAGCGGGGCTAGGACGGGACGTCCGCCTTGCCCGCTGGTTGAGTTGCAAGTGAAAGAGTGAGTGGGCTTAGCCTCGTGGCTCAGCGTCGTCGGTAGCCCATGCCAGGGGGATGCTTCTCGTCAGATGCGACCCCTAGCGAACGAAGCCGAAGCAGTCCCCACAGACACACATCCGTCCCGGCCGGGATTCGAAACCAGTACCTCTGAGTTTCGAGCCACAACGGGACTGAAAGAGCCATCGGCGCACTATAAAGGACCCTTGGATAAGATTGCCAAGAGCTTGCATCTCCTGGAGAATGTGTTTCCATAAAAAATTATTGATGGGAACATGGCTACAAAGGTTTTATTGACCGTTTGCATATTGACAACTTTGACATATTTTTTATTTCTTATTTTTTTGTACGTTTTTTATGCGGCGCGAATCGGTCATACACAACAACAGCAGTATATAGGCGGCAGCAGTAGCAGTCAATAATATTATATTATCCCACGAATTTGAACAGTTTGCGTCACGGTATATGTGTGCACCAAGAAAATATATCGGCCGCAGAAGTACCCCCGGGCTCTGAGTCAACCACGCTACCAATAAGCTATCCTAGCATATATATATACCCTTGTCGGGACCCATGAGAGGCCCTACAGGAACCCTGCCGATGCACTGGCGGTGACCGCCCGATATCCCTTACATTCTACAGCGGAAACCATTAAAATTACATATAATAATTATGATGTAAACATGTCCATAGACTAGAACGGCAAAAGTTTTTTTTATGTTCGTGCTGCGCATTCACCAGTTAGGCTAGATATAGAGACGAAATTCCTTATTTCTAATTATTGACAACCATGTCAAAAATAAGAAATACGGGAATTTCGTCTCTATAGGCCCTATCTAGCTGATAAGTGCACAACACAACAATTAAAAAACATTTGCAGTTATAGTCTATGGCCATGTTTACATCATATAGTCATAATAATAAGCTTAAAAAAAATCACAATTTTTTTTATGATTGTAGACCTTTAAATAATTGTCCAGACTGATGTCCTATAGAACTCCCTGCGGTACACCAGGGGGTGGGGGGGGGGGGGGGTTATTGGTGTTGTCCCATAGACAGTCGGAAAAATAAAACCATACTCTGTGTTTACCTGCTTGGTAGCTACTAAATTAGTCAAAGATAAAGAGTGAATCACATCTAGGACAATTTTTTTAGCAATGGACTCTATCTTACACAATCTACAAAATTGATTACAAAGTGCGTTATCAAATGGGGCTCACGCTTTGTGTTGAAATCACAAACCATAGGCCTAATATGAAGCTTTTTTAAAAGCTAGCAGTTATTCTCACTCCATGACTTTTCTACAAACTTACAGACAAGTGTAACATGTTTTCTTGGTTTATTGTATTGCCTAATTTCTTTTCCTTTCCTAACATATATTCTATGTTTTTGGAGGTTGTAATAATAGACCTACGTGCATGCTCATCTGTGAATATACCGCTCTGTGATGACCTGAGTATCGAAAGTATCTGCAACAACCCGCACATTCCTATTTTGATCTTCTTCTTCTTTTTGAACAAACGGTTTACTTTTGCCTATTTTTATGATTTATTCAGATTGATAATACATTGTGCAACACTCGATTGAACCTGTTCTCATACTAAATTCAGGTCATACAGTACCAATGCAAGTTTGAAAAACTTTAAGCAAGCAGTAAAATCCCATATTATTTAAATGGATTAGTCGCCGAGTATTACTTCATAATAATCGTTGGCCACGAACACGTAGAATTGCATATAATACTCAATACAATACAATCCGTATTGTGCAATTATGGTCTGAAAAGGAACATAATTCCATGTGGATCGGTGGCTCTTTCCAAAGTTGTCATATGTAATAGACGATATATATTTTAGCATCATGTTTTGCCACAACGCTAATTAATATTTTATGTTATTCATTTCTGTATGTGGCAGTCACGACATTTTTCATTTTTATGTCAGATTAAATTGAAAATAAGTGACAGTTTAATTGATAGGTAAGGAGAATTATGATTAATTGTTTTACAAAATTCCATGGGAACAATGACGCATTAGGTTGACAAATATCTGAGTAAGAGATGCTGCACTTTTTTTTTTTAAATGAGCACACAACCTTCAAACCCGATTTATTCAAATTAAGCCCTGGTACAATCCTATACTTGGGCAGACATTCTAATATCAGGGTATCGCATTATAAAATGACACGTAATAAGACAATGGCAGGAGCAATGTCAAGATATGACATCATAATCTCAAAATATTGCATTATCATGTCAGGATAGGCCAAACCAACGCGAACATGGTTAGGCTATGAAAAGTATGCGCAAATTATGACTTTCAAAAAGAGAGTATGGTATTTTCTTATACAAAAAAGCCCAAGACACACGAACGCGAATGCGAGCACGATTATGCCGCGACGAGTGACGCGACGACAGACGCGAAATTCGCGTGGCTGTCCACACACCAACGCGGCGACCAACGCGAAATCTGAGACGTTTTCCTGCGCTGGGGGTCAGATTTGGGTAGTGACAACCGATATGTGACAGTTTTGAAATGTATCGCGTTCGCGTTGGCCATCGCGCTCGCCTACGCTGTCGCGCCGATATGTTTTGGAAATGATCAAATGTGTTGATAAAGCAACGCCATGTCGCGCACGACGTCGCGTTTGTGTGTTTTGTCCTTTACAGTGTTGATATGGGAAGGTCCCATAGCAATACTGAATGTAAACTGTGATTCAATTTAAAAGTTGTGAGTTAGGACAGCAAAAGCTATTAGGGCAACAGGGTGGATTTTACTTATAAAACAAGAAAACTAGCAGCATCATACTCGCAGCACTTTTACCCTTTAAGGCGCAACAAGTTTAACCCTTTACATGCCTTTCCCGGACCAGGTCCGGGAATTTTAATACTGATTACAATGCCAATCCCGGACCGTGTCCGGGCTAGTCTACAGCTAATTGGTTAGGTACCCCTGCATGATGAACAGTCGCCAAGTGCGGTCCGAGGCATCCATCGTGCATCAAAACAGTATGAGCGTATACTACAGTGCCATCTGGTGACTGTTTGGCGGGTACGAACCGCTAAGTACCCTCTGGTTATGCCGTGTATGGGTATTTTGTTGGTGTGATTCACAAAAAAGTGGCGGTGTTGATGTTTTGGCGTGATTTAAAACGGTTGGCCTGTATCTGTATGCTCATTAATGGGAGTATCCCACCGATGACAATCACCAGATCACAATGCCATGAAAAACTAGGCGAGCAACAGTTCAACAGTGTATAATGCACTCTTATTGATATCTATGTCGATTCATCCACTCTCTGCAGCAAACACAAAACGTTCAGTAGCGTATCCAGAAATAAATTAAAGGGGGTGCTCAGATCTAAAAGAAACCATTCAACAGCAGGGACCTATAGGGGGCATGCCTCCGCAAACTTTTGAAAAAATGAACATAAAATAGTGCGATTTCGTGGTATCTTTGCTGTAAAACGAAGATATGAGATACTGGCTGAAATGTCAGTTTTTACTTAATGACAGATTAACCTAGCCTACTCTAGTCCAACTATTTAAGCTAACACAACCACACAATGGAAAAAAACACGTAAACATGATGATTAGCTCTTTTAATAGCGAGTGCGAACTACTAGGCATATTAAATGAGCTAGATAAAAATAAACAGCTGTCGATCCAATGTTGCGTTACGTAGCAGACGGTGGAGCAACAATAATATTAATCAAACGTTGGGTCACCCTCATTGTGATAATAATTATGCAACCTTGTTTGTGGAATGCCGAGTATGCAATTATGTACGGCCTAATTATGCAAGAATCATCTATTAAAAGTGATAACATGTCATTGAAAAAAGTTGTGGACCATTAAAATGCTTACAAAGTTTACTAATGATCACTTAAAATTCCTGAGATATTTATTTTCATTTAACCCTTTTTAATTTGCCACCCTCCCCTATGGTAGAATAACTTTTAATGCAAATGTTTTATTCCAGTTCATCATCAGTTAGGCCTATATGAGATATTTGTGTTAGTATTGGTTGTATTTCCACATTTTTAAAACAACCTTACTGCCAATTTTCAATTCTTATTCTTGATTTCGTTTCTGGTAAAAAAAACCTGTTAAGTCCCAGCTGTGTCTGAATTATTTCGTGTCAGTGGCTATACTGGGGGTCTATATATTGCACTGAGAAAATACGAAAAATTCAAATAGGCCCTAAAACAATTAAATGTTGGAAATTGAAAAAGCGACCCTGTTCTTTATCCATTTGTTCTCAAGACTGAGTCTCAGAGATGATATATCTTGAGAAATAAATTCGCCATCACCAAGGTGAAAGAATCATGGTAATTGAGGAATAATCTTTATCCCGTGGTCCTTATTATTTTATTTTATGCAACGCCAAGTGATTGAATGAGAGGGCAGCACGTTGTCCGTTTCAAGCGATCCCCATTAGTGGACAGGTTAACTGCACGAAATGGACCCCCCACTGCATTTTGTAGTAGAATTATGCCACTTGGCACGAATGATGCTTGGACCAAGTGGAACATTTTAAGCAGCGGACGTTTTTGATTTCTGCTTTTACTTTGTCATAATTCAAGGTCAAAGGTCAAATGTCAAGGTCAAATATGATTTTTTACCAAATAAAGCTACGAACAAGTGTAATACCTCTATTTCATGTAATTTTGACTGGGAAATTCATTTTTGGTATTATTTGAATGATTCAAGGTCATCTTCAAGGTCAAAGGGTCCATTCCAAGGTCAAATTGATGAAAATGTCATTTTTAACAAACACAATTACGAACAAACGTAAATCTTTTTGGTGTGATTTTGACTACAGAATCTATCTATGATATTCAACTACAGACTACAGAATCTATCTATGATTCAAGGTCATCTTCAAGGTCAAAACGTAAATATCAAGGTCAAGTAAGCGAAAATATGATTTTCAAGGTCAAAACTGCGAAAATATGATTTTTAACAAATAGAAATAGCAGCAAGTGTAATACTTCTTTGTGATGTGTTATTGAATGAATAATCAATTTGTGGTACTATTTTAATGATTAGAGGTCATCTCCAAGGTCAAAACGTAAATATCAAGGTCAAGTGAGCGAAAATATGATTTTCAAGGTCAAATATGATACTTCTAACTAATTTATCTGTGAACAAGTATAATACCTCTTTTTCGTAACTTTTGACTGGAAAATCCATTTCCAATATTTTTTTCATCATTCTGGGGTGATGATCTCGAAGGTCAAAACGTCAATTTCAAGGTCAACTGAGCAAAAATACTAGTTTAATAAATAAAAATAAGAAACATTTTTTACTCTAATTTTGACTGAAATATACATGCTAAGAACTCAAAAATGGGCAAACGCCTCACTTTTAGGGCACGCATGACACTTGGCATGGATGTTCCATAGACCCATTAGAAAAGTTTTATCCAAAGAGACAATTCATATCTATTTCTAAAGACCGAGAATCCGCCATTTTTTCAATATGGCCAAGGTCAAACATTAATGATATACTGCTCGACAGAACAGAAACATGTGTCTACAAATAGGGTTTTTAGGTATGCCCGACCTAGTAGTGTGGCCAGTAAAGTGAAGGATGACCGCTAGTTGTGCAAGGTCAAACAATAAATTGGTATCATTTTGTATACTATTGAAGCAGATTCATGATGTTGGTATCCATCATAGGGCTTTCGGGTACGCCACCAGAAAATAACATTAGAAATGATAGAGATCGCTAAATCCAAGATTGCGGATATAAGGCAAACAAAAAAAGTGCAGCCTCAGCGCACTGACCTAACAAGAAATGTGTGAGGTGTGATGAAACTATACTAACAAAAAGCATTTGAGGCCAGATCAGTCAGAACCGAAGCTCCGTGGAAAAGAGGAGCTGTTTTTAATTCTTACAAGGGGAGATTGAAAAACGACAAAGCCTGCAAAAGAAAATCTATATTGATATTAACAACAATAATTTTAACTAGGCCTACTATCTGAGCAACAAGAGATATGTTGGCTGTAGGACTATTTTTTTTTATTTAATGCCTGGATCCCCTTACCTGCTTACCATGCATTCATATTATATTTATAAGCCCTATTTTGCAGGCCTATGCACTTGACCTACAAGTAGGCTAAAAACTTAGGTATATTATGGTATGGCCACGCTAGGTTATTGTCACAGAACTGGACAGTTCTGCGTTACTATATACCGTATGTCTAGCCAAATGAACGTTCATTTGTCAAAATCACTTATCTACCATGATTAAAGGCCACTAAATTGGGTTTCATTATCTTAACAATGCCTGAAATGATTTCTGAAAAGGCCACAATATCGTCTGTATGTGGCTATGGCAGATTCCAAAATCACATATCTAGCTCGCTTCCAGTTATTATTTTACACATTTATTGCTTGTCTGTGACGGCAATTTTATTAGCCTCCTGGCTACCCTCATAGTTTCTACCATCCCTAAAATTATTTTTGGTGACACCACCATGTCGGGCATACCTGAAAACCACACGGTATACACCAATGTCGTCTCAATTCCTGTAATATTTCCACACATATCTTGCTCTATAATGGGCATTTTGTTTGCCTAATGACCACCATCGTGGTTTTCGGCATGTAAACGTTGTCCAAAATTATTTTTGAGAATGTAATTGCACAATGTTTAGTACTATGGTAGATACCAAAATCACGAATCTGCTTTCATTCTTTTGACCTGAGACAAATGGCGGTCATCTTGGATTTTACCCAGCACTGCAAGGTCTAAAGTATTTTTGGCCACACCTTTTTTGCCGACAACCCTATGGTAGGCACACAGGGTGACAGTCAACTCGTACCCATGTCAACTCGCCCCATGTCAACTCGTACCCATGTCAACTCGTACCCATGTCAACTCGTACACCAATAGATGTCAACTCGTACCACAAGTGATGTCAACTCGTACAACAAGTGATGTCAACTCGTACCCAACAAAGCAGGTATCAGATGATGGTACGATTGACATCCGTTATCACACAACAGATGTCAAGTCGTACCCATGTCAACTCGTACCACTCATAGAAACTGAAATTAAAACGCTTCTATGATCATGTTAATAGATCGTTTGACTGCAACTTAGCTGTGGGGTGTGAACGGTCAATCCCCTCATAACAAATTCTGCATGTGCTGTCGCTAATTGCAATTATTGCTATGAAAACACATCATTGCTTCACATGCTTAAGCCGTTATTTTCTCACATGTGACTGATCAATCTGGTACCCTTATCGTAGTAATAATTGTCACCAGCCCCTCCCCCCCCCCGTCCGCCCATTTACTATTACGTAACGGCGTATGTAAGCATAAGCTTAATTGCATTGTCAATAATTAAGGTGCTAATTTCTTTGACTTTCCAGTCCTGCAGTTTATGAAATGTCACCTAAAAACGTCACATATATATGTCGAAGTTGCTTTGGATTTATTGTCGTAAATGAAATGAAATGAATCGGGCTTTAGGCCACCTTTGTGCACATATAGGCTAAAGTGGGCCAGGAGAACCTCCTGAGGATGGTGAGATGAATGAGATGACACTGTCCTCCAGACACAGGATTCGAAATTCGAGCCCTGGCGGTCTGAGGCCATATCTTTACTATCACAGCTTTAACACTACATGTTAAAATTTAAACTAAAACTTTTTTTTGCTGGAGGCATTAAATTGTCACCGCTCAGTAGTAACAATTGCCAACATTTTCTTATTATTCCTTATTATTTAGGTCTGGCGTACTACAGGCCAGAATGTATCGCATCTACCAATGCGCAAACCAAATCAATCTATATCTTAAAAGAAGTTCCAGCACAGTGCCATTTTGAAGCTAAAAACGGTAAAATTCACAAGCGTCAACAGTATCCTAATAAAACTACATGTACATGATAACTTTCCAGCAATATCTTCTTAGTTGATACTCAGATAATCTACCTTCGAATTTGATGCGGGACAGTCCACATCAACAGAGCACTGGATTCGACATTGCTGTGAGGTTTAACTCGCTACATCACGGTCACGCAGCATCTCTACAAAATTGAATCTTTATGTCATGCTGATATTTAATTATTTGATATTCTATTGGTTTTACAACAGGCATTTCGAGTTCCAATGCACTAAATACTTTGTCTAATTTCAACTGGAAATATCAACTCCAAGTACTTTCGATTCGATGATCTTGTTAATCGTAGGTACGATGTATTACACTTGCAATTATTCCGGTCTGTGCTTGTTCAACATGACATTTTCACAAATAGTCCAGTAAAATAAGGATTTTGATCGGAAAACAATAGGGGAGAGATGCAATTTGGGGGATTGCATCTTGATCATGTTGATGTTGCGCCAGGAAAACGACACATTTGTTTTGTTCCTCAAGACTCTTTGACATATTGATAATATAATTTGTTTTCTGGTTGTGATAAACCTATATGTAGACACACAAAAAAACACGTTTCTACGTTATATTTTGGCAGTAAAGTTATAACACATTACGTTGCATTGCCTGCCATTTTTTATTTTGCCCTTTAGCGGCAAACGCACATGGAAAAATTCAGGAGATTTTCAGTATGTTCACCAGATAGGGTTCAATATGCAATTCCCAAAATTTCATCTCTCCCCTATTTTTTTCGATCAAAATCCTAATTTTACTGAACTAGCTTAGTGAGCCATGATCTATGCTAAAATATGAAGCTGATCAATGACAAGGTAGTCTACATAATCATGGCATACATATACATGTACATACATGTTTCGTTCATGTAGAAGGCCTTTGGTAGATGTTAAGGTCATATAATCTTCGCATTTGTGGAATTTACATTGACCTTTTGACATTGCGGATGACCTTTAATCACAAAAAATAGCATCATAAATTGATTATACAGTGAAAATCACACCGAATGCTATCTGTATTGTTTTTAAATCATATTTCAAATTTTGACCTTGAAATTGACGTTTTGACCTTCAAGATGACCTTGAATCATAAAAATAACATCAGAAATGATTTCTCAGTCAAAAAAATACGTATTACACGTTTTCCTAGCTATATTAGTTAGAAAAATCTAATTTGACCTTGAAAACCATATATTTCCCTTACCTGACCTTGAATTTACGCTTTGACTCTGGAATGACCTCTAATCATCAAAATAGTATCACAAATTGATTCTTGAGTCAAAAACACATCAAAAAGAGGTATTACACTTGCTGCTATTTGTATTTGTTAAAAAGCATATTTTTGCAGTTTTGACCTTGGAATTGATCTTTTGACCTTGAAGATGACCATTAAGCACCATGATAATATCATAACTTGATTCTGTAATCAAAATAACACCAAAAAGAGTTATTACATTTGCTCCTAAGTGTTTTTGTTAAAAATGACATTTTCAACAATATGACCTTGAAATTGACCTTTTGACCTTGAAGATGACCTGGAATCAATAAAATAATACCAGAAATGAACTTTCCAGTCAAAATCACATAAAATAGAGGTATTACACTTGCTCGTAGCTTTATTTGGTAAAAAAATATATTTGACCTTGAAATTGACCTTTGACCTTGAATTATGGCAAAATAAGAGCAGAAATCAAAAACGTCCGCTGCTTAAAATTTTCCACTTGGTCCAAGTATCATTCGTGCCAAGTGGCATAATTCTACTACAAAATGCAGTGGGCATGTCGTTAACCTGTCCACTACATAGCCTACTGTGGATTGTGCTTGTGGTGTGTTATAATTATCATAGGGTAGGATAGTCTATGATAATTACTATCAATCTTAGCATATCTACTTTGGAACAACGTTGTTTCAAGGTATTCTATGATAACTATCATGAATCTTAGCATATTTATTCTCCATAACTTTGTTTCGCTCAACGTTTCAATTTTTGGCCAAGACTAACACAAAGTTGATATATTTTACTCTGTTTCTTTAAAAAAAATAAAAAAATGAATGTTTGAAAAATATGTCTATCTCACACTAATTAAGGGTGGACAAGAGAAAGAAAACCATTCGCAACAAATTCCTACTTTTAGGTGCTCTGAATGGTCAAATTTTAAAGATTTCCATTGTAAAGATGTGCTTCTGTCGCCACATAGGGGCTATGTGGCTATCATTTATTTGACTCCCATTTAAAAACATGCAAAAATGGTACAATATTATTATTATTAATTGGGTATTTTTTTGAACATGTTATTACCTTTGGTTGACGGGAACAGGTCGAGACGACCTCTACAATGTCTGTCAACCATATTAGTGAATTAAAATTGTATAATAAAATAATATGACAGTATAATATAAAACCAGCTGTTCATTGGCTATAGGTGTTGCTTATCATGTAAGGCAGCATCATATCCAGTGTTTAAAATAGCAATGCTTTTGTGTACATGTTATTTAAAAATGTACATACATAGTATAGATTATACATTTTGCGATATGTACACATAAAATAACCGACAATTGTCTGTAGTCTGTTTCCCACACTAAAACCAGAGATAAAAAAGCTACACTGTGCTCTACACAGTGTAGCAAAAAAGGACACTCTGGAAAGCGTAGAAACCTAATTAAAACCTCTAAATCCTTTAGTTGTTTATTATATAAAAGGACAGACAACTAGGGTATGTGTAAAGTAAAAACAGTGAAAACTAATGAAACTCCTAATTTTAACATGGGCCTATATACATCCCTAAATAAAAGTCATACTATAAACCTAGAATGCGTCAGCTCATATAACCGTCGCGCAGCCGAAATATGCTGAGTAGTACCACATATGCAATATTAGACTGGAGGAAAATCAATTCCAAACTCAAGGAGTAAATCAGTTGATTAGAGATCTTTGAAATTCAGCGTAAGGACCCACCTCGTCTGGAAACAAAGGCGACTGAAAAATCACTAAACCTAAAAATAAAACAGAAAAAAAAAAATTGAGGGGAACAGACATCCATGCCATGTGGTAATACTCTAAGGCAGATCATGACAAGCGTGATCTCGTAAAGTGATGTCGGTCTGCTCCGAACAGTATCAGAGACTGTCTCCGGCCTGAATTCGAGCCAGGCAGACAACACAATGCAACATTCGCAGATTATCGTTCATAGGTCGATCACTTAAGGTGCCATTTGTGTTAGATGTATAGATATATATTCAATACACTAGTATAAGTTAGGCGGGGCGGTTCGTCAGCTGCCAACACATGAGTATCGACAACGGAGCCCTCCGTCGTCCCTAGTCATGCGTGGCTGATGACAGCTCAAATAGCCGTCTCACAGCCGATGCAAATTGCACAGGTAGTTTGAGACACAAATATTCCGCTATATTCGACAATTTACACAAGCCAGGCTCCAGGTACATCGATTATTCACATCAAATAAGTTTACCATGGTGAGATATAATTCATTCAGGTTCTTCTTAAAAATCTGCAAGCTTCTAGCATCTCTGATAACAAAAGGTAAAGTGTTCCATAAGCGAGCAGTGCGATAAAAATAAGTACATTGGAACTGAACAGTCTTGCACAGAGGTAATTTGAATAGAACACCCTGTTTTGCCCAGTTCATTGTCTAATCTGAGTCTTTAATCTGTTAATGGCGCCAATGATGCATCCCAGATACCAGCCCTTTAAATGGGAAGGGGTATATGCTGGAATCAACATGTCGGACACTGGTGGATTAATTGTATATACAATTAATGGTTGGCAAATTACCACTTTGAAAATTAAGGGGGGTGCTCGAGCACCCTGGATACGCCCCTGGCGTTCAAAAGATGCTGGGTTAATGTTGGCCCAACGTCTGCGACGTTGGACCAACATTAATCAAACATTTGTGCAAAATATCCCGACGGCTGTGTCTGTTGCACGTTTCGTCGTTATATGATGTCTGATAGGCTATATCTGGTCACGTTGCACTATTTCTGGCTGCCGTGTAATTTTCACCTCAATGTGAGAAACAAACTTTATCAGTTTGCAGGCTCACTATTCAGCATTATTCAGCTTCTGACTCATATCACTGGCAGGGGCGTAGCCAGGGTTATGAACATGTGTACGCACAACGCTAGGGGTACGGATTTACGGAGCTTTTCTGAAACGGGGAGGGAGTGGATTCTCCATAATTTATGACTGCCATTGGGGGAACCTCCATGCCCGATGTGCGCAGCTCAGCGGACACGGCGGGGGTCCTGGGGCTCTCCCCTGAGGAAAAAATAAAAAAAAAAGATCGCAAATGGTGGCATCTGGTGGTATTTGCTGTAAAGATATTGATTTATAAATTTTGCGTTTTTTATAATATTTCAAAATTGAATACAGCAACACAATTAAAAATTGAATTATATCAAGTTATAATATTCAAAAAAATGGGTCGTTTCTTTGGACGCTCATATCTAAGACTTGCCACGATTAATCAGGCGAATAAAAGGTTATTTTGTTATACATCGTGCGCTCAGCTCATTTGTAAAAAAAACAGTAAAATTTTATTGGTATTTTTCCACCTTGAGGTGGATATCGATCTCAGTGACTGCCTGGTTGAAAAAAGTCATTTTTCCTGGGTAAAACGAATGTAGTAATCCACGGCCCTCATGTTTAGTCTGAAGTCATATATGTGCACTAGAATCATGTTAATTTTCAGTTAAAAAGTGATAAATGTCATCATTTATGAGGGAAAGCAGATAAAAAAGCTAAAAAATGACCCCTTTTTCGCGCGCCCCTATGCCATGAATTTGTGACTGTCAATTTAATTAGAGAAACACATGTTTATTGCATTTGTATATTGCGTTTTACGCAACACCACATAAAGGGCACCCTGCACAGTCAGGTCAGACCACGCTCGCCTGCAATTGAGATATAGATGGGGACACTTAGTGACCGGAGATTGAACCGGATCTGAGACCCAGTCTTAAAAATGAGTTTCATGACAGCATGAAACTTCTGGCTGAACTCCCAGCATGCTCGGTCGCTACAAGGATCCTTGGTCGCTATAAACACAAACACCATCTCAATTGCATGCGAGCGTGGGTCACAGACCGTCAGACTACCAGTCTGACCTTGACAACAGGTGTGTGTGATGCCGGTACGAAGGAGGGGGTGTGAGCAACATGAATATTCATTATGAGGTCACCGGTTTAGTGTCTGTGGTATAGAGGTCACACTCAGGTCAGATTGTCTGCCCTGCAGGAGTTGGGCAGGGAAGAGGGGGGTTCTGAACTCATAGCACATATACGTGATATCAAGGAGTCTGCCGGTAGCAGACAACTGGATAGATGAAGATGCATAAAGGGTAGAAGTCGTTATTTGGACGACTGCATACTCTCCCTTACAATGTGTACGCACGTGCGTACTGGCGTACGGCTGGCTACGCGCCTGTCTGGCATGCCCTCTTGCTCTGAATATGTGTTATGAGAGCTTCCGAGTAGCGCAACGACTATGCCTTTCGGAATCTCGTCCCGCACGAATAATGAGAGATTGTGGAAATGCACGAATGAGTGGTAGTATGAAGAACTCCATTTAATATATGTCTCAGTAAAGAAGATTCATTATTACTACTGCTGCACACTGTTGAAATGCATGCGGTATGCGGTAGAAAATAGACAATAGTTTTATTTCATAAGATCTGCACAAATGTAGCCTCCCCCCCCCCCCCTAGCCTATATCAATCTAGACATGTATGAGTAGTAGGCCTATACTGTCCTACAAATCTAAAAGGCAGTATATGCTTACTTGTAAAGTAATCGGATACTGCCTTTTGGCTTTGCACGGCAGTATACGGACATGTGGAGTAAATAGGCCTACAACTATCTTTAATTAATTGTCCTTAGAACATTTTGATGGTGATTTCGTGATTTTGTATTGCACAGCAGAACTGGAGATGGAAACCCGAAGGGGATATCACTCCTAACTGCCCCCCAAACCACTTGAGACACCTGCTGAAATGGTCATTGACCCTGAATGATTCAAATACAGTCATTATTACACCTAGCTCACACATAAAGCACGTTGGAAGGCACAAAATTGATGTTTTTTGTAGTTTGTTTATCGAGTTTGACCTTCCTATGACCTTGATATGACTTTTGCACGCCACCTCAGTATAGTGGAACTCCAACCCATGCTACCCATTCCATACAGTCATATGTAAATTTGTTGCAATTCATAGCATAGCTGAAGTTCCACACTACTATATTTGGTCACTTTTGGCATTCAAACTTAGTCCTGGAGAAGGGGAAATTATCCGATGGTGAGAATAAGGGAAATCCGAAGGGGCTAGGAGCCTATCACTGCTCGGGTACTGTTATTACTCTAATACCACTTAAGACACCTGCTGAAATAGTGCTTAACCCTGAATGATTCAACTACAGTCATATATAAAGTTGACTGTAGATCAAGTTGGAAGATAAAATGGTATTTTTTGTATTTTTTATCGGGATCGACCTTCATATGACCTTGACATGACCTCGGCATGACTTTTGCCTTCAACCCCAGTAAAGTGCAACCCAACCCGTCCCACCATACATTACAATTACCAATATAAGAGTTCACTTTGAATGATGTTCAGTAGGCCTACTGATGAATCTTAATGGGGTTTTTTAGCCAAAATTACCATTATGCTAATAATTAGGCATTGTATAAATTGGCAAGGGCTACATTATTTGGCATGGAAAGGGTTAAAACTCTTTTGCTGCAAAATCATTTCAAAATTATGACGTCACATTACGTAATTTCTTGAAATTTACCCTTTTATCACCAGATCTGTCATAACTCCCAGCCATAGTTATTATTTTATCTTATGACGTCATTATCGGGTATGGAATGCTTGAAGACACCCACGCAATACCTATCACGCTTGCGTGCCGACAAGGGTGACTGGGAGCCGTCACAACCACAACCAAGTGATTCACGCTGCTAGTTATGTAATGCCGCTTTAATGCGACAATCCATCCGTGGTATAAGCACAATGTCGCATCAGTGCGACATACGTTTCTCGGTCCCACGACACACAACTTCAAGTGGGTAAAACTGCTTAATGACCCTATTTGTACAACTTTAATCACATTTAATCAAATTAAATGCAATTTGTGAAATGTAATACACATAATAATATATTATACTGCTACTGACACTTCAACACCTATTGCCAATACTCCGATATAGATAATTAAACACAGACCTGATCACACTTCACAGTTAAATCAATGTATCTCTATAAATTATGTGACCCGACATGCGAGAAGGTATCCCCCCCCCCTCGGCTTTATTTAAAATATAAATTTATGACGTTATTTTAAATTTAATTCTAATGATTAGGCCTACATAACTGGATTAAAAATAATTATAAAACAAAAAGTAACGAAGATTTTTCAAAAATTCTTTCAGTTACAGAAACAGGAGGGACAGGGCTATCAAATCTACTAAGCAATGCAATTTTGAAAATTTGCTAAGGCTAAGCAGGAGGACTAAAAACGGATATGGACGTGATCAGCACTCTAAACCTATTTAATATTTAGGCCTATGATTATTATTGAAAGAGACTTTAAAATACTTTCATAGAATCTGATCTAAGAGACCTGACAAGACATGAATCTGTACGAGGAATGGAAAGTATATACTGGGCAATGTTGTGCTGAGAAAACAATACCATTAAAATAGCTGTTCAAATACCATTATACAACAAAACATTCGTTGATATTTTGTTGGTACACGAAGACGAAGCTTATATAGTGTGCCATGCCATGGGTATCCGAACAAGAAGAGCGGGGATCGACATTAGACGTCAGAATCTGACGTCTGTAGACGTCAGATTCTGACGTCTAAAGTCGATCCCAAGAAGAAATAAAACCTGTAAAACACAATCCGAACAAATCAGCAGTGGCACCCCGAGGCTGTATTATGAGGTGTTGTTACAGGTAATCTTGCAAGGAAAAGATGTGCGAAAAAATGGCTCAAAATTTCCCAAAGTGACTGCGTAGTCTACACTGTTAAAAAAAGTTAGAGGCAGGACTGGTAATACCATTCGTGTTATTAGCAACAATCACACATAATTCTGTCAAAAAAATTTCAAGTGAGTGATGATAGAAAATTGGCGGTTTACGTATCATGAAAACATGTCTCGAGAACGCGTGGTAAGTGGCCAAGTGGTTACGTTCACAATCACTGGCATCGTCACTAGTGCAAGAGCATGAGGGTTTAACCTGGAATAAAATTGCAGAAAGCTGATTTTTTTTCAGGAATGATACCTGGGCATCTCCCCAGACGAATTCCGAAGAGGCCCCATAATTCCCCCTCCTGCATTTTTTTTATTTGAGGTGGCCGCCACCATGTAACGCTATTTTTTGAAAAAAACTGGGGTATGCCCAAATTTCTCATTTTTGCAGTTAAAAAAATGATTTTTGTGTCTCTACCTAGGTTTTAAGGCACAAGGAGTTTATTCAGATTATCAGAAAATATATCAGTCCTTTTCCTAATTCCACAAATCCAAGATGGCCGCCATATTGTTCTGAATTTGTTAAGCGATCAATTAAAAAAAACGATAATATGCTGTAACTATCTAGTTGTTTAACCCAAAAATGTATTTTTTTGCCAAATCATGAAGTCTAGAACTTATTTAGATCACCAATATTTTATTATATCGAGTTTATCCACATAAATCCCACATGGTAGTTAATTCTACCATATGTAGCGGGTGACCATTTAGGGCGTTCTCGAATTGCTTTTCCACTGGAAATATTTCTTGAGATTTGTCAAGTTGACATAATTTAATCTCTGGTAAACCATTAATTATAAGCATAAAAAGTCTAATTTGAAAAGTATTGGGTTATTTCATTCACTTGAGGCAAGGATTGCATCAGCAAAGCCTGCTTTAAATCAATGATACGGTTAATACCAACAGATGAGATGTAGGTTTTGTGTATCGATTTTAATATAAGACACAATAATGAAACACATCAAACAAAGTAATAATTTTTAATGTCACATCCCTAAGTTGGTGAATGTCACAGAAATTTGCTTTTCCAGAAAATAAGCATGGTTAGGATTTTTAATTATCCGAACTGTCACAGTTTGGCCAATACAGGAGGAGCACATCGGTGTACAATTAAGTCCAGCTTTGCGACATTTGCACCGCTTTGTACAAGCCACTTCGCACCCGCAGCTCACTATTTTCAAAACTCTTTCTGGAGCGACTGCTCTTTCAGTTTGAGTCAGTGATAAACGACCATGAAATAAATCCCATCCCCAGTCTGTAGCAATTATATTATCATTTCCTAGCCACTCCTGTACAGCAAAATATGCTCTGTATGAATGGAGTTTAGCAGTAGGTGACGTTGGAGGGAGGCTTTCTAGCAAAAATCCATCAGATGTTAAAAACTTGCGACTTACACGTTGCATGTACATGACATGTCGATGATAGTCCAGTGACGATGCTCTTTTCGCACCATACAATTTTAGCATACCAAGACATTGCAAATCATCACTGGGGACCGCATTGAGCACAGGGTCAGCCTTCCTTTCATCGATAGTGTAGATGGCGGAAACGTTGTCACAGCCAGTGAATGCATGTAAAATGAGTAAATGAGATTTGATGACTACACTCAATGACTGTTGTATCTGATCAATGCTAAATATAACATCAGGATTTGAGGAAAATTGTATGTGCAACTTAGTATTTGGTGTTACTTTATCAATAAGCATCACAAGGAGATCAGTGTCATTGCCAACTAATACAATAGTACGATCAAGTAATGCTGCACTGTGCAGGGCAGTATGGGCAATCATGTGGTCTGCATCAGCACGACTTTGAGAGCACAACACACTATTTTTGTTTAGTTGGTGCATCAACTCTTTAATAAGTCTGGCTTTATTTGACCTGTTCGAAAGAAATTCAGTTGTTTGGTCTTAACAACTGTGTCAGGACTAAACACTACTGAAAACTGTTGCTGCCATATCTTTAGCTGCCCGTCGGTCTTGCGTAATTTTTTCTTTTAAAACTTGAGCTAGAATGCTCTTAACACCCTTTCGCATCATTCCTTTGTCAAATAATGCTGGTGGATATCTACAAAATTCATGTTGACGATATTCTATCATCTCTTTATCGCTTTCGATTACACATGTCACCCGCATGAAGAGAAGAGTAGAATTCAATTCAACCTCTTGTCCTCGCACAACAGCAGTGTTGTTTACTGCACTGTTGGATATCACAGAATCTTTTCGCTTCAGTTTGACACATGCATGACTCTGCCCTGTAAGTGACTGTGCTACAGCTTTACCGACTTAGTAGGCTTTGTCCGCATTAGCTGCTTCACCAGCAACAATACCAGTTGAAATTGAAACAAGTCCATCAACAGCTAAATATGCAAATGGTGAGTGTTGTTGCAGCCAATTTAATATTAGCATATAGTCTTTAGAATCACGAGCTGTGCATGAGCTTCGAAGATCATTATGTTGCTCTGAGTTGTGTGTATGTACATTGCAGAATTCTTCAATGGCATTAACTATAGGGATACAGCGTGGATAAACATGGAGTTTTGCTTGAGTAGCAGGTGTGATACCCCGACCATGGGCAAGACCACCTGGAGCCTTGAGCATTCGCATGATAAATTGTTCAATAGCCTGGTCAGTAAAATTGGCACTCCAGAACTTGTCCTTGCGTCTAATAGTAAAATAACCTAATAATGCTGGAATTGTTCTGGACTCATAATTTCTGGCAGATTCTTCATTGAATCGAGGTATCTTCTTGTTGAGCGGGCAAATGCCATATGTCCTGCCGCATGCAATATTGGTATCATCTCAACAACAGAATACAGATGTAAGTCCCAGTTCCCAGTACGCTCAGCGTAAACAAAAAGTCTCAGAATGTTGATGTGTCTCAGATAGTTTATCCAAAGTTCCCCAGTACAACTTTGTGAGGACAGATTAGCTGATATTTTATCAAGAGTCTGTGACAGTTTTGTGACCACAGACTCGTTCACAATGGAGATGGTGTCAGAAAAAACATCAAATAGACTATTGTAAACATTTCGAAATTGAGATAGATTGATGTCAGCTAAACAGTCTATGTTCTCTTCCAGCATAAGCGCATTAAGGGCAGCACAAAACAAAAAGTGACCACGCAGAGCTCGTGCATATGTATGACCAGAAATCATATGGTCAACAGTATTTTGTGCATATACAGTACCCAATAGCGACTCTATTCCACTGCCTCTCATGATAAATCCGATGGAACCCAGGTAGGACATAATGAGATGAAACCCGCCAAGCCTGACAAAAATACGGTCAATCTCAGGTGATGCTTGTACTATGTCATCGGCTTTAGCAAAAAGTGGCTGGTCAAATGTTACTGCTCCAATAATTTTAATTTGTCTGGCATCTTGGAGCCCCTCTGATGATTTTTGGTGATTCTCAATCTGTTTCTGGGCGAAGATAAGAGCAGAGTAAAGAGTATCTAGCTTGGTGTGATCGAGGTTAACAAATGGTAGAATAGTAATACTACTTCGATCATGTTTATTTCCTCTGACAGCTGTCTCCCTGAATCCTGTCCAGTTAGGACATTTTATTGACAGTGGAAGAAGTCGTGCAAAGCTAGGTAACCATACATTGTCGAGAGATTTAGCCATGTGTAATGTGGGTGGTAGAGGAATAGGTGGTTAGAGGGGGCCAATGAAGCACTTCTTTAAGCCAGTACCAGGTATTTTTTTGTACTTGCGTATAGGTATTTGGCTGAACTGGCCAACGTAATCAGAGCAACGGATTTGGGTAGTAGACAGGGATATATCCTAACCAATCTAATAAACATGTCTGTCAAACTTTTCTCAACAGTTTCTATTGTTTTTTTTCCCGTAGATTTCAAATCTGCCAGATACCACTCGAGATTTTGCATATATAATTAGCTAATTTCCAAAATGGCCGCCAATAAAAAGAAATCGGCTATGAATACAGTCCCGGCAATCCTATAAATGTGTTTTTTGGCCCTAAGTTCGGGTTTTGAGATCACATAATGCCATTTTGACGACAATATTATTTTTGGGGTCATTGGAAGGTCATAGGTCACGTGACCATTGAAATACAATATCCCACCTTTACGTTTTAGCAAAAAGTGCAAAAATTGACTTTTTTAGGATAAAATGATGATTTGAATGCCTGATAATATGTATTTAATTTCAGAGAGTTACATCTCATACACAAGACTATATTTATTAATACAAGATGGCCGCCATAATTCAAAATGGCCGCCAGCCGAACTTAAAATCAAGATATCTTAGCTTCTAGAAATCATATTTAGGCGATCTTAGAGGCTAGATTAAGTTTTTTTTGCTCAAGGAATACGATGCCAAACATCATTATACTGTGTCAAATGAATTTTTAGTGTTTTTTCAAGTCTTTTTGATCTCCATAGTTTGATATTTTGGGAAAATTGTGTTATATCATAGTTATATTTGAATAACTTCCTCCCAGAATGAGGTTATCATCCGCACACTGTTCTGAATTCACATGCTAACATGATATAAAGTAAAATCATATACATCACATGTATATGACAGCGATAAAAGAGGTAAATAGCCATATCATTTACATTATAATACGGCACTGTTATTTTGTAGAGTATGTAGAACTTACTACCCAGGGGTAAACATCATATTTTCTGAAAAACTGATACGGCGTGTTGTAAACGTTTGGGCACCTGAAATGATATCTACATATCACAACCTAGGTGCACAGCCTTGCAAATTGACTACTGGAAATTGTTATTTTGTGTCTTGTGTATGAGATGTAACTCTCTGAAATTAAATACATATCATCAGGCATTCAAATCAATATTTATCCCAAAAAAGTCAATTTGTTCACTTTTTGCTAAAACGTAAAGGTGGGATACTGTATTTGTGACCTATGACCTTCCAATGACCCAAAAAATAATATTGTCGTCAAAATGGCATTATGGGATCTCAAAACACGAACTTAGGGCAAATAAACACATTTATAGGATTGCCGGGACTGTATTCATAGCCGATTACTTTTTGGCGGCCATTTTGAAAATATGCAAATTAGCTAATTAAATATGCAAAATCTCGAGTGGTATCTGGCAGATTTGAAATCTACGGGAAAAAGTACAATAGAAACCGTTGAGAAAAGTTTGGCAGACATGTTTAATAGATTGGTTAGGATATATCCCTGTCTATAGATCTTGGTATCACTGGCTCAACATCACGATCACCAGTGGGTGTCCCAGCTACTATACCCCCTAGAGTAGGCTATGCCAAGTAGTGTGGCTTGTAAGAGTGCGAACATTTATGTCAGCATTGTCAAAGACAAAATTGAGCATATCACCTATCAAGTCGAACTTTTCTTTTTCATTTGGCTTCAACGCATCATGAAACCTTGTTACCTCTCTGTAATTATCAGCGAATGATAAGCTACTTAAACATCAACTAGTTCACGTGATTCTAATTTAAGGTTAACATACACAGCTATGGCTAGGAGTATGGGAGAGATAAATGACCTTGATCGGGCTGCTGAGATGATGCTATGAGCTATTGCTTTGCGCCGCCTTTCTGCAGGTTTGGGTGAATTTGATTTGTTTTTTATTACACCGGCTAGAAATCAAGATAGAGTTTCCGGGACCAATTCACCATTTGCCATGTCATCAAATTTAAGATAGTTCGTAACATCATAAACTTTTGCTCTTATGTCATCCTCTATAATTGTTGCTGCCATATCTATGACTTCATCTTTGCTTAATCCACTTGATTTGTGTGCTGAACGTAGGATTCGATTACCGGTATCAAGAAATGTGTATATTGTCTCCTTTCCACTTTCTTTTGTTATAATCATCTCGCTTCCATATTTCTCTATGAGTTTAGATTTCAACCATTTAGGAGTATAACTTTCTTTGCGTTCTGAAAAATTATTCACCAGAGATACTAATTCAGGTAGTGAGAACTGGCAGGCATCATTGTTGTCTAAATAATCACATAGTTTGTCAAACACCTGCTGCTTTTTGCTATCAGAAGAGCCACATGGTCGACCAGGTCTCTATTTATCCTGTGTACGACCTTCATTGAAACGTACTTGGCAGTCATGATGATACTTTGCCTCCACCGCTACAGCATCGCCGTCACCTTTATCATCTTCTAAATGAACACCTCTTTTCCCCAGTCATCATCTCTATTTCGAGCATGCCTTAATGCTGAGCCTATCAGGTGCTTAGTTTCTGCCTGATGGGAATCACGACGGTCTTGAGGTAATTGTGTATTTCTGAATTTCTTGTGTTTCTGTGTTCCATTGTAGAAAATATCCTTGCCACAATAGAAGCAGTCCTTTTTGAAGTTGAATACTGGAGTTTGGGAACGACATAAATGTTTAGAGTCACGATCTGCTGATTCTCCCAATCTCTTGCGTTTGGAAGCGATAGTTGATGGCTTACAATACGTCCTTCTACAAGCAGTATGGACTGGATATTCTGTCGGAAAGTCCATCACCGAGTTCTGAGCTTATACGTTTGATGTTATGTAGACCTTTTGACCAGAATTCACTCCGGTCAGATACTAGTTCCTTCTCACATATGGCACACATCCCATTTTTCATAATCCGAAAATACATGGCAAATATACATCGTACTACTAACTACTACTACCACTACTACTACCACCAAAAACACACATGACACGAATATTACAGTACTATCACCACAAATAATACAATAATACACAATAACACATATAATATACAATTAGACATAGGAGGCCTATAGGACAGGCATGCACTGTGCTACTACCATGACTACCGCCACCACCTATGACACGCATGACACTAATATTACTACAGCCACAACCACCACATATTATATGTAACATAGTATATATACTATTTTCAAAACCTAGATTGAAATTAGTCGCTGGGTTTGAGACTGGACTTTCTTACGCAATTTCCAGCTTCAAATGGTTGAAAAGTACCCATATCTTTCAAAATTAGACCTGTTATAATTTATAATCAATGTATTCTGACACTTTTTAAATTTGATAAATCTGCATCTATATGTTTATACGAACAGCTGGACATCTCTTAGCGCGGCATCTGCGCTAAAAGAGTTTACCAATATGGCAGCCATGTTGGATTTCATGTTGATAAACATATTATATAGAAACTATTGGTGATGTGAATATATCCTACAGTCCATGGCTCTGAAAATAAAATAAAAACATTTTAGTTTTAACAACATGAGATTAATGGCGTGTTGGTCATTTTTGATGTGAATCGCTTAAAACTATGGCGGCCATCTTGGATTTGTGGTATTAGGAAAAAGACTAACATCATTTCTGATCATTGCGCTTTAAAACATGGGTAGAGACACCAAAATATTTTTTTTAACTTTAAAAGTGAAGAATTGTGGTATACCGAGAAATGACGTTACATGGTGGCGGCCATCTTAAATTAAAAACAAATGCACAAGGGGGTTTTTTGGGGCCTCTTCAGAATTGGTCTGGGGAGATGCCCAGGTATCATTCCAGCTTTCTGCAATTTTACTCCAGGTTCCTGTGTTTTTTCACTAATGCTCTTTTACACACGGAGAATATAACCTGAAGGCCATTGTATGGTCCCACTAAAAATAAGCTTTTAAAGAGAATGATTCCCGCACCAATCATCATAAAACAACCAACGGAAACAGAGCTATTTTAAACTGCAAAACGACAGTCAATTCAGGATAAATAGGCAACACCTGTCTAAGTGATCGTTTTTGCCCTGGGCCTAGACGTGCAATCTTAGTTATTTCACACATAGACAACATGTATAAGAAGGTAGGCCTCAAGGACATATTTACAATCGTAATTTCAATAATGATAGCCTCTTGGGACCAAGTGCAATATTCTATATAATAGTCCTTACTAACAATTTCATGAGCTTTTGTTGTTAAAGTATGCACAATTTTGAGCAGTTTTCTGTAATATTGGCACATACGCACCAGGTTGTAAAATTTATGAAATACAAAATCTGAAATGGCGGTCAGCATCACATATTTAATGACATCATTTTATCAGGATAACATTTAAAGGAAAATTGTACATTTGTTGTTTTAACCCTTTAACCGCCTAATTATTCAATCTGAATTTTCACTCACTTGAAGTTGTGTCTCGCTGACGCGATCCACAACTTCAAGTGAGTGAAAATTATCCAGATTTGACAAAATGGAGGTCATCTGTTTTCAAATATTGCTGATTGATGTCACGTTTTATCTTTAACATGTTTAAAGGGTGGTACTTAATGTGCTAATAAAAATGAAAAACCAAATATATGCGACACCGGCGGTTAAAGGGTTAATTAGAAAATCTATGCCAAGTTTCTGCTGCCATAGCTACTGGTACTGCGGCCAGGTGTTTGGGACAACAAATGGCACAGTTTCACCTATTAAAGTGTTATATCTCAGCAAACACAAAACATTTGTATGAATTTTATACAATGCTGTATAAATGGTATACAAATGATTTTCGTTTGTTGGGATCACAGGTGTAATATTATGAGGCGAACCATGAACAAGCTATACCTTCGGAACACACTACACATTTCAAAATGTGACCCGGAATGAAAATCCGATAGAATATGACGCAGGGTCAAGCAATATTTCCTAAATTTTCTGGAAATGCATTGACCGAACCAGCACTTCCTATTACACCATTAGCTCTCTCATATTCACCCGTGTGCATCACGGAGATCGGAAAATGGAATATTCCTGGTAAAATCATGTGCACGCTTTGGCAGAGCGTTGAGGCGACGTAATTTGATAGTGCCCAACATTAAATTAGCTCTTTCACAAAGTTTACCATTTCACTACAGTTTACGTCACAGCCCTTCTGATCATTTTTTATTTAAAAAAACACCACTTTCAGTTGTTTTAGTTAAAATACTGTTAACTTTTAAAAAACAAACAAACAAACAAACAAACAAACAAACAAACAAACAAACAAACAAACAAACAAACAAACAAACAAACAAACAAACAAACAAACAAACAAACAAACAAAAAGCAGAGATATCACACATGTTAGACGCAGGTGTGGGTTCCAACTAGCTCACTCTATGGCACGCCTGGTGGCGACACGTGCTTCTCCATTCATGTGCTCATTGGTATAATTATACGATTTGTATATGATTAGGAAAAAAATTGACTTTACTCCCTAATTCCACTATATCCAGTGCATTATCATGTAGAAACTCGAGGCCATGACGTCATTATCTACATAGTTGCGTAATTATGTGAGTTATATATTTTTGATCAGAAAAACATAATGCTTTCATTCCTTAGTTCCACTACAGTGGAGTATAATTATATAGAACCATCCTTATCAGGTGACGTTGCAACTGCTGCTGCCGATTTAACGATGGCTCCAGGTCTGGATGCCGATTAGTATTCGCTGCCCAGTGAAAACAAGAAGTTGACCCACTTTTGGGTTCATGTTGGGCCAGCGTCGTAGGCGATGGCCCACCATCAAAGCAAAATAGTAGTTCAGCTCCACCTGGTCGCTGGTGCGTAGGCTCTTCCATTTGCGCCCTCGGAAATAAATTTAAAATATCTTGCACAATTTGAGATCATAAAACCTACACTTCTCAATTATTAAGCGCGTTCATAATAATGAAGTTGGTTTGATCTGCTTTAGGTTGTCTTTTAATATGACGATAGATGAAAAACAATATTATTATGTAACCAGAAATGTGAAAAAATGTATCTTTCTATTTTTCCTCTCCATACCCCATCATACTTAGAAATTAATTTGAAAAATTACCAGACATCTGGGGATAGATATACTGTAAGGTGATTAGGTTGTAGCAGACATACAGTACTGAGCTTTCATTTCCATGTTATGCATTAACCCTTTAACCGCCGGCGCCGCATATAGGCCCCTTTTCCGGTTTTCATTTAGCACATTAAGTACCACCTTTTAAACATGTTAAAGATAATATGTGACATCGATCAGCAATATTTGAAAACAGTTGACCCCCATTTTGTTAAATCTGAATAATTTTCACTCACTTGAAATTGTGGATCGCGTCAGCGAGACACAACTTCAAGTGGGTGAAAATTCAGATTGTATAATTTAGCGATGAAAACCTACATAGCCGCAACTGATACCTCGAATAAAGTTTTATTTAGAAGTTATCTAGGTGGTAAATCATATATTTCATCATAATCGGAAACATATGTCAACATGAAAGTACATTATGTGCAATAATTTATCGCGTAATATTTATAATTGAGAGTGTTTATTAAAAAAGAGGGGATCCTCTCAATTATTCATATTTTTTGTACATTGTTTCACAGAAAGTACCCTAATGGTGTATGTTGTAAATGACATGTTTATAGACATAAATCAATGAAGAAATCAATAGTTTAACACCATATAACCTTTTAATTCATGCATAAGTTTCAACAATGTTGTTTTTCAGAGGTTAATACCAACTAGTAATTAAAGGCAGCATAGGATATGTTAATGTAGCATGGAAATGAGAGTTCAGTGTGTCTGCTACAACTTGATCACCTTATATCGATCCCCAGATGTATGATTATTTTGCAAATTATTTTTTAATTATGATGGGATATGGTGAGGACAAAAAGAAAGATATATTTTTTCCACGTGTTCGGGTACATAATAATCGGGTACTGTCATAATAAAAGACAACCTAAAGCAGATCAAACCAATTTCAGCATTATGAACACGCTTATTAATTGGAAAATGTAGGTTTTATGATCTCAAATTGTGCAAGAAATTGTGAAGCAATTTCCGGGGATGCTAATGGAAGAGCATACACACGAGGGACCACGTAGTGCTGAACTACTGTTCTGTTTTTTTATGAAACCAGCAGTGGGTCAACTTCTTGTTTTTACTAGGCACCGAATACCAATCGGCACCCAGACCTAGAACCAGCGGTAAGTCCGCAGCGGCAACTGCTAAGTCACCTGATTATGGCGAGGTAACACACGGGTCACGCCCACTCCTAGCGGCGTCACGTGCTTCTACATTCATGTTCTCATTGATATAATTATACCATTTATATATGATTGGAAAAATCTAATACGTTTATAGTTCTCTCTGCTAATTATGTAGAAAATCGAGGTCATGACGGTTATCTACATTTACGTAAGCAATTATTAATGTGGCAGGATGTGATTCTAACCTTGAATGAACCAATTAGCTGACGAAATTGCGAGGGTGGCATTACAATATTCATAATTATCAAGTATACCATGACAGGGAAATTATGATAGTTTGTCAAAGTGGTAGACCTCCAACACGAGCACATGTTTTGCCGTACACATTTTCTGATAGCGATGACTCACACAGAAAAGATTGTCTTTGAAAATGTAAAAAATATAATAATTCACACGAAAGACTTGAACAGAGGACTGGCTTGGGAGAACCCTTGTAATGGCGGCTCACAATGATGTTAGTAAAAATAATAACGTATGATGCATCACGCTACGGAGGTATAATCTGGCGGCGAGCTGTCATTTTTTGTAATTTCGCTCACCCCGAAAGTGTAAAGGTGATCGCCATGCTAATATCCTTAAATACACCTAGTTCAACAGATATGGAGCGCCGGTCACCTTCCTAGACCATGCGTAAGGTTGCTAGAGGTCATCAAAGGTCACCGAGTATAAAGTTTATCAAATTTATTTTTCTGGCTCAATAGTAGCCGCGTATTTATATCTGATAAATATATCAAAGTCAAGTACAAGGGAAAACATAGATTGATCAAAAAAGAGATATATTTTCTAAATTATACATGAAACTACTAAAATAAATTTCTTCAGTAGCTTTCTCCTCTGCTTGAAGCTAATAATAATATAATGTCATCTAAAACTTCTTTTTTTTCACCCTGGGATGCTAAAAGTAGCTACTGACTGTGTAATCAAAATAATGTAAATAGCATTCCCAAGTTTAAAAATGAAAGTTTTCGCAAGTATTAACGGGAGTCTCGGGGCAAGATTTCTATTTCAGGTCCCATTATTTTTAGCCTGGAGACAGATATCTAAAATAAGGCGTAATTTTAGATCTGGCTCACGCCGAGAGACGAAAAGTAATCACTATGCTAATAGCCTAAAGTATACCTAGTTCAACATATATGGGGCGCCAGTCATCTATCTGGACCATGAGTGAGGTCGCTAGAGGTCATCAAAGATCATCAAGTGAATATTTAATTAAATTTGAAATTATGCCTACATTGCTGTGCAATTTATGTTTTTCTAGGTGATTTTGCGTACAGAAGGTTATTTCTTGAGTCCTTGAGATAATTTAACCCATATTTCACACACAGATCCAAGATGACAGCCGTTTTTAAATTGAGAAAAAATGTTTACCACTTAGATAGGTGGACCTTATGGTTTTTACATGATCTGGCTCGAGAAATTCATTTCCTGTTTTTTATAGGTGATTCGACCTACATTCACTCACAAATCGAAGATGGCCGCCGTTTTAATTTTATTAAAAAAACTAATCCTGGTGCATCCAATTTTAAACTTTGGCCATATGCTACATGCATTTATAACGTCTCCTTTCGAAGTGATTTTGGGGCACAAAATTAATTTTTGCTTATGACCTATACTATAATTTTTCTCTTGTGTCTCATAAATAATTCGATCTGTGTTTCAGACAAAAATTAAAAATGGACGTTATTTTCTTCAAGTTATAAGAAATAAAAGTTTTAATGAACTAAAAAATGTAGCTCAATTTTTTTCTCAACATTTCAGTCTGGAAATTTTGATATACGATTCAATATTTTTGGGCAGGCAGAATTGAAGATGGTCACCGTGTTACAAAGAACAAAATATTATATATTGGTCTAGCATATCATTATTATTATTAAGATATATTGGGGCTCATCTATTATTTTCTATGTAATTAATGTATAGTAATGGTTGAAAGAATTAAACAGGCTCTAGATTATATAATAGTTGTTAAGCCCATGATAAATGATGCTAATCACCAGATGTTAATGAAACTCAAGTATCGCAGTCACATCCCAAGTTTACACAGGCGCATCTGCAAAAATACCTTTGCTTGTATGAAAGGGACATTGCTCCAAAGGGTCGTGTTGGTTAATAAATGATATATCTTACATATTTTAATCATTCAGCCATTGCTGTGCTTTAATTCTATAGATACATATTATACAATGTTCTCACAGATTCTGAAGTGATTGTGGTAGTGTTGAAAAGCATATTTGCGATGACAATATATATCACATTAATATACCACACCAGTATTCTATTATTCTTTTTGTATGCTTAACTTTTCACACGGGATAACAAATATAAAATAATTAAATTTATAGGTCATGGAATAATCACCATAATATGTATTATCTTTATAATAATTGATAATAATAATGAGACTATGAAGTGGATATTACTACAAGCAGTTATTTTTAATGTACCACACTGTACTTGTAATATATATTTGCTGATAAGCTATACGTGCTTGTAATGTGATATAGAAAAATGTGTCGAAATTAGGTCTAAACTAAATTTCGAAGATTATAAATGACCCACACAGTACAGTTTAATATATTACATATAAAGGTTAATATTCCACTTTCTAAGCCATTCCATTCCTGGTATAAAGAAAATTTAAAATAATTAATGCCCAATATCAACTGTAAAAGCCTTTGACACGCGAAACGTTTACAGACACACATCTTAGCACATGTATTTTAAGAATGCCATTTAATTTAAAAGTAGTTATTATCTACATTTATAAAATACCCAGTGTTTTATCATGCCAATGTCAACTAAAATGATTTTCATTGTGTATGCGGTAACGTGTATCTTTGCATGTGATTTTACCAAACTAACCATCTAGCATATTTACATGTACATACTGGATTGACTTTCTTTCTGTCAATAAATTATCTGTTTGTCTGTCTGTACATATATTTCTGTGACAAATGAGTATGTAATGAGTCTTATCTATGTCAATAAAATATGTCTGTCTGTCTGTCTGTCTGTCTGTCTGTCTGTCTGTCCGTCCGTCCGTCCGTCCGTCCGTCCGTCCGTCCGTCCGTCCGTCCGTCCGTCCGTCCGTCCGTCTGTCTGTCTGTCTGTCTGTCTGTCTGTCTGTCTGTCTGTCTGTCTGTCTGTCTGTCTGTCTGTCTGTCTGTCTGTCTGTCTGTCTGTCTGTCTGCTCAACATCAAAGATGACAATCCGTCTGTAGTTTGTCTGTCTGTCTGTCTGTCTGTCTGTCTGTCTGTCTGTCTGTCTGTCTGTCTGTCTGTCTGTCTGTCTGTCTGTCTGTCTGTCTGTCTGTCTGTCTGTCTGTCTGTCTGTCTGTCTGTCTGTCTGTCTGTCTGTCTGTCTGTCTGTCTGTCTGTCTGTCTGTCTGTCTGTCTGTCTGTCTGTCTGTCTGTCTGTCTGTCTGTCTGTCTGTCTGTCTGTCTGTCTGTCTGTCTGTCTGTCTGTCTGTCTGTCTGTCCGTCCGTCCGTCCGTCCGTCCGTCCGTCCGTCCGTCCGTCCGTCCGTCCGTTCGTCCGTCCGTCCGTCCGTCCGTCCGTCCGTCCGTCCGTCCGTCCGTCCGTCCGCCCGCCCGCCCGCCCGCCCGCCCGCCAGCCTGCCTGCCTGCCTGCCTGCCTGCCTGCCTGCCTGCCTACCTGCCTGCCTGCCTGCCTGCCTGCCTGCCTGCCTGCCTGCCTGCCTGCCTGCCTGCCTGCCTGCCTGCCTGCCTGCCTGCCTGCCTGCCTGCCTGCCTGCCTGCCTGCCTGCCTGCCTGCCTGCCTGCCTGCCTGCCTGCCTGCCTGCCTGCCTGGTTTTACTAATAATATTATATTTATTAGAATAAAAAAACCGCCGGCCATCTTAGATTTATGTGTGAAATAGTGGTGAAATTATCGGACCATTATCGGACCAAATTACCTTGAAAAAAACAAAAATAAATTTATCGACTAAAAAATCATGTATAAACCTAAAATTACACATACAATGTATCTACACGATCTAGGTGGTCATGCAATATTATTTTTATCAATTGAAAAACGGATTTGTGGGTGAAATATGGGTCACATTATCTTAGAGACCCGATGAATAAATTTATCAGAAGACATGAATTACAGAAGTATTTGGCCAACATTAAACATTTACTACACTATTTACTTGATGACCTTTGATGACCTCTAGCGATCTTTCGTATGGTCTAGGAAGGTGACCGGCGCCCTATATTTGTTGAGCTAGGAGGTATACTTTAGAATATTAGCATGGTGATTATTTTTACTCTCTCGCGGTCTAAAATATAAAATTATGCTATATTTTAGATATCTACTTCCAGAGTAAACATAATAGAACCTGAAATATAAATCGTATTACAAAACTACCGTTAATATCAGCAAAAACATTATAATTATTTTTAAATGTGATAATGTTACATTATTTTTTTGACTACACAGTCAGTAGCTACTTTTTGTATCTCAGGATGAAAATGAGTTTGAGATGGCATTCTATTATTATTAGCTTCAATCAGAGAAAAACGCTACTGATTTTTTTTATTTTAGTAGTTTCATGTATAATTTAGAAAGTATATATTTTTTTGAGAAATCCACATTATCTTCTCCTTGTACATGATTTTGATATATTTATCAAATATCAACACGCGGCTATTATTGAGCTAAATAGTTTAATTTGATAAAATTTACACTTGATGACCTTTCGTGCTCTCTTGCTACCTTACGCATGGTCTAGCATGGTGACCCGCGGTCCAAAGTGGTAGATCTAGGTATATTTTAATATATTAGCTCAGTTTTAGCTTTTACGCTCTCGTAAGAGCCAGATCGAAATATAAGCTATATTTTCAATATTTGCCTCCAGACTAGTATTACTATGCCATGATTGATACATATCTAAGGTGTACGTATATGGAACCCTACATTGTGTTTTTTGCGACGTGGATACACGGGGCTTTCTGTTCTCGAGTTCTTATTACATTGTGTTTTTTGCGACGTGGATACACGGGGCTTTCTGTTCTCGAGTTCTTATTTCACTCAGCTGCAGTTCCTCCTATTGGGGAGAGTTGCTGGAGCTGAGTGAGTGTGAAATATAGTAATCATTGCTCTTTGCTCTAGTTTTCTGTTGATAGTTGTTGTGAGGTGGTAACCAATCAGCTATTATCCGTGATTAAACCGATTGATATACTTGGTCTTGGTCATGGTAATCTCCCTACCATCATCCATTACACATTTATATATAATGATATATCATATTTGTCTATTTTTTCACTTTCAATTATGTTGCACTGTACGCACAATACATGACGTAATATCAGCTTTTTACAAATACATTGATCAGTTTGTATTCATAGGATTCCATTTGAAGAATTATATTTAAAAAAACATATATTAAAATGATTTTTTTTGTGTAATAAGGTTTTTCGTTCTGAGACTCATCGACAAGAATGTTGTGCTTGTACGCACACATATCATGTACGTTGCATTGATCATGCGACACAAGATAAAAGTATGTTTAAAAAGAATCATTCCTTATGTATATTCTGCACGGCATCTATATTTCCGTTCAATCATGTTGACGAAAATGACGAATTAATTGCCGCGATTTCTGAAGAAAGCATTAAATGTGAGGTTGTAACTCCTAATTCGTTGGAAGACAAAATGTTTAATCCATTTGAACTGATTTACAATTGTATGATGACAATAGACATATTAATAGCTTGGTGAATTGAAAATAATAATAAATAATTTTAACGACAACTGTAAGGCGGTAGGTGTTGATGAATTTTCTATAATTCAACTTAATGTTGGTAGTATTCCTAAAAATCTACAACATTTTGAGCTATTTATGTCAAATTTAAATATACATTTTACTGTAATTTGCATAACTGAATCATGGCTTAAGGAATCAAATGTAAATACATATGCAATAACGGGTTATAAACATGAACATGTGTATCACAAACATAAGGCTGGTGGCGGGGTTTCTTTATTTATAAAGGAACACTTTGAATACAAAAACCGCACAGATTTAAATATTTTAAGTAAATACATGGAATCAAACTTTATAGAGATACCTAAAAGGTATAATTCAATGTCTAACAAGAGTAATATTATTGGTGTCGTTTACAGACCACCCGATACAGATGTTAATATGTTTACTGTTTATATAACTCAAATTTTATCACCTATAGAGTGAAAACAAAACTGTATATATAACAGGTTATTTCAACATTAACCTCTTAAATACCAATAAACATATACTTAGTGAATTTATTGACACCATGTACTCCTATTCTTTTTCCCCCTTATAAATAAACCTACAAGAGTCTCAAAACATTCAGCAACTCTGATTGACAATATTTTCTGTAACGATATATATAACAAAGATATTATCAACGGAATATTTTACACTGACATCTCTGACCATTTTCCTATATTCAGTATCAACTTAACGATTAAAGTCGTGGCAGAACCATGGCTTTCTAAGTCTAGAAAATATACATCAGTAAACATTGAAAAATTTAAAAATATTCGAAATGAAAATATGTTGACGCTTCTGGAATCTACTGATTTTCAAGAAGCATTAAGTAAATTTCAATCAATATTTTGTAAAACTTATGAAGACTGTTTCCCTTTAACGACAACTAAGCTTGGTTATCGCACGCGTATGCCATGGCATACAGTCGCCCTCAAGAATTCTATAGAGACTAAAAATAAATTATATGTCAAATATATTAAACATAATACAACTTTTAATGAGAACGCATATAAAGGCTACAAACGTGTGTTAAATAATACAATAAAAAAGCAAAACGAGATCATTATGATTTTTTTTATTTATATCTAACAAAGATATTCTTAAGAAAACCTGAACGATTATTAAAGAAGTAATTAACAAAACAAAAAAAAAAGTCAATAAGTTTTTAATCAACAAAGAAGTTATAACAAATACCGAAGAAATAGCATATAGTTTCAATAGTTTTTATGTAAACATTCGACCGAATTTAGCGAGTAAAAGCCCACAGACTAGCAAAGATCCTGCTTCATATATATACAAGCAGAATCCCTATTCTATTTTCTTAAATAATGTTACAAAAAATTAAGTAATTCAAATAATAAATGAATTGAATATATCCAGCCCAGGATGGGATGGACTACATTCTAAGGTTAGGAGATTTTTCCTTTATATATTAAGCAACTCGTACATATTTTGAAGTTATCTTTTTTACAAGGTGTGTTTCCAAGTGAGTTAAAAACTGCTTGTGTTATCCCTATTTATAAAGGTGATAACAATATGATTATAAGTAACTATATGCCTGTTTCTGTTTTAACAGTATTTTTGAACGTATAATGTATAAAAGAATGGCAATTTTATCAAGAAGCATACTATACTTTATGAATATCAATTTGGTTTTAGAGAAAAACATGGAACCAACTCTGCTTTAATTGTACACACATAGAAAAATTGCTACAGCTATAGGTGGAGGTAACCTTGTATTAGGAGTCTTTCTTGATTTCAGTAAAGTGTTTGATACAGTCGATCATTCTATATTACTAAAAAATGTATGGTATCAGAGGAATTGCTCATGACTGGCTAGAAAGTTATTTATATAATAGAAGGCAGTTTGTTTATTTTAATAATTATTGTTCAGACATGAACACTATCACTTGTGGTGTGCCTCAAGGGTTCATACTTGGACCCTTGCTATTTTGGTTATATGTGAATGATATTGTTGAAGTATCATCTGTTTTAATACATATATTGTATGCCGATGACACCAGCTTATTTCTAATTGGAAAGAATAATAATTTATTATTTCACAATATGAATAATGAATTGGTAAAAATAGTACAATGGTTAAACTGTAACAAGCTATCTTTAAATATATAAAAAATCTCAATATATTGTATTTCGATCTATTAATAATTCTCCAGATGAAATAAACGCTGTCAAGATTAATAACCAAACATTAAACAAAGCTAAGTATACGAAATTTCTTGAGGTCATTATCGATGAATACCTAAATTGAGCAGAGCATATTAACACAGTAAAAACTAAAATCTCGAGAGGAATTAGAATTTTATGTAAATCTAGACGTGTATTAAAAACATCGACATTGGTTACACTTTATAATAGTTTTATCTATCTATAAATTAATTATTGCATAGAAGTATGGGGTGGAGCTAGTAATAAATGTATCAAATCTCTATTTAAAGTTCAGAAAAAGGCTGTTAGAATAACTAAATCAATCTCATATTTAGCCCACACACAACCAATCTTCCATGAAATAAATATACTGAACATTTATAAGATATATGAGTTTAAAGTGTCTTTATTGATGTACAAAATGGAAATGCAATTGTTACCTACTTTATTTAGCGACGCGTTTGAAAAAAAATCTGATGTTCAAAACTATTCAACTAGACATGCTCATAATCCAAGTGTAACTAGTAATCATAAAACCAAATTATCTGAACAGTTTATTAGAACCGCTGCTGTATCTATATGGAATCATATATCTTTTAATATTGATATCAATTGTTTAATATGTACCTTTAAATATAAACCTAAAATATATTTGTTATACCATAATATTCCTAATAGTAGAGCTCCAAATATGATGCTGACTCATGAATGAATTTGTTTGTTACTTAATAATGTATTATTCTTTTTATTTTATTTTTTATATTGCACGTTTTATGCACATAGCACATGTATTGTCGTTTCTGTGGATCCACGGGGCTGTGTCTTCAACTTAAGCAAGTGGGAGATACAGCCCATTATTGAGAGGGCATATAATGTCACCCGATCATATTGTTTATCAAAATTCTCATTGATTTTTATGTATGCTGTTAAATTAAGTATTGTATATTTTCTATAGTATCTATCAGTTTGATATGTATCAGCATTTTCAGTATATTAACATGATTAATGTCAATGCTTTATTGATGTACATTTATGACAATAAACAAATTTGGAATCTAATCTTGAATCTAATCTAATATGAATATTGCTTTACGTCGCTTTCTGCACAATCATAGCAAAATCGCGACAGAAGGAAGCCCGAAGCCGGGACTATGCCCTACTTTTATTTGGAATGATTCTTTACAGTGCTCAGTACCAGTGCACAGACTAGTATACTGCTATAATTCTTTCAGTGCGGGGACTGTTTTAGACTTTTAGATTATGACACATAAAGTTAGTGAATTGCACTATAAATATTCATGTTTTAGTGAAACCTTGTATTTATTTTGTAAAAAGTGCTCACACACATTGTTAGAGTAGCCTACATGCACGTTTAATGGTTAATAACCAATGTATAGTAAATATATGTAAAATATATAATCATTTATATACTGTAAACCGAACTGAATATACAATTCTCCTAACTTGTATTTTCCAATTTACTGGTTTGTCTTTTAATTACTTTGTAATTCAAATTGGATGTCTAAACTGTTTGCAATGGAACTATTTCTTTTTAATCACAATAAATTTTAGTATAGGTCTATAGCAATATCATTAGAGATGTCTGCTATACCTTTGTTGATAGACTAGAAAAACAAACTATTTGAATTATTACTTGGAAGTAAGTCGCAATAAAAAGTTGAAAAAACATGAAATTATTTTGTTCATTTATTCATTTAATATAGGCCTACGTAGTGTAGCAAAGAACATAACACCATCTGAGAATTATCTTCAAGATATAAAATACATGATATATAAATATATATACAAGTCATTATATTGGCCTGTCAGAAACCTGGGTTAATAAAGAGCCTGCATAATGATCATATGTATGCCCAATTGATGGGTATATGCATGTGAACATAAATTCACAAACAACAGCAAGCGAGGAGTATGAGTGAGTGAGTGAGTGAGTGAGTGAGTGAGTGAGTGAGTGAGTGAGTGAGTGAGTGAGTGAGTGAGTGAGTGAGTGAGTGAGTGAGTGAGTGAGTGAGTGAGTGAGTGAGTGAGTGAGTGAGTGAGTGAGTTAGTGAGTGAGTGAGTGAGTGAGTGAGTGAGTGAGTGAGTGAGTGAGTGAGTGAGTGAGTGAGTGAGTGAGTGAGTGAGTGAGTGAGTGAGTGAGTGAGTGAGTGAGTGAGTGAGTGAGTGAGTGAGTGAGTGAGTGAGTGAGTGAGTGAGTGAGTGAGTGAATACGTGCGTACGTGACTGTGCGTGTGCTTGTGTGCGTGCATTTGTAAATGAGTGTATGCATGCGTGAGTGAGTGGGTTATAAAGAATAAAATATTGGCCAAGTGATACCTTACAAAAGATAGTTCTTCTAAAGAATAAATCAGTCTTTAAATGTTTTAGTTGTATACCCTCAAAAAACATAAGAATTGTCAAAACAATATTTTGAAATATTTATATACTGAAAAAATTTTTCACACCAGATGAGTGCCACAAAACAAATTTGAGAAAGAAAAAAAAATATCGAAGAACAGTCCATGCCATTTTTGACAAGTGAATGCAGATGACATCTGATAAGAAAACCACACCAACAATAGAAGGATTATGACTAACAATGATGATATACGATGATTATTTTATTTTATGAAAGATGAGAATTATTAGATAACATAATGTGTTGGTTGTCACATAACACAGACAACTATATAAAGAAGAAGCATAATAGATTAGAGCTTAAATGTATAAATTTGCTGATATTATTTATAGATAATGTAAACTTCACACAAAAAACGTACAAATAATAAAAAAAATCTTGGATTTGTGTTGCACGGTGAATGAGAAAACTTAAGGTGCTCACATGTATAATAGTCAGAGATGACCTAACCTTGTTTTGTGACATATACAATGTTTTTTTATGTATCTTCATTACCATGTGATTTTGCCTGGGCAATCCATTTCTGAAACTATTTTTATTATTCAAGGTCATCTTCAAGGTCAAAAGGTCAATTTCAAGGTCAAGTAAGAGAAAATATAAGTTTTAACAAGTAAAGATAGAAAAATGTGTAATACCTCTTTTTCATGGGATTTTGGCTGGAAAAATCATTTAAAGTATTATTTTGCTGACTCAAGGTCATATGCAAGGTAAATTTCAACTCAAGGTCAAATGAAAGTCAATCCCAAGGTCAAAAAGTAAAAATATTATTTTTAGCAAACACAAATAGCAGAAGAAGTGTAGTACGTCGTTTTGGTGTCATTTTGACCGAATAATTTCTGCTACTATTTTGATGATAAAAGGTAATTTTCAAAGTCATTGCGCCAATTTCAAGGTCAGATAAGCGAAAATATGATTTCTAACAAATAAAGCTAGAAACAAGTGTAACGCCTCCTTCTCGTGTGATTTTGCCTGAAAAATCATTTTCTGATAATATTTTGGTGATTTTAGATGATCCTCCAGGTCAAAAAGTTAATTTCAAGGTCAAATATGATTTTAACATATATATATGCTACAAATTGGAGCACGTGCCTAGGCCTATAATACATTGTTTTGGTGTGATTTTGACAGGATAATCTAATTCTAGTAGGGTTTTAATGATTAAACATCATCAAAGTGAAATAGTCAGGCGACGAGAAGTCACTAAAGGGTGGTGTAGAGGCGTTAAAGAGTGGCAGGAAAGCGATACAGGTCAATGGAGAGGCGTTAAAAGGCAACAGGAAGGCCTTAAATGACAATGTGAGGCGTTAAAGGGCGACAACGAGACGCTAATAGGCGACCCAGTGGCACTAAAGGGTGACGGGGAGGTTAAATGGCAATGAGGAGGCATAAAAGGACAACGTGGAGGCGTTAAGGGGTGAAGAAGAGGCGTTAGTGTGTGACGGGATCCGCTAAACGTTGGTACAGGGACATTGAAGGGCTATGAAACAGCGTTAGAACATGACGAAGAAGCACTTAATAACAATAGAAGTACGTTGACGGGCGATGGGGAGGCATTAAAAGGAGATGGATAGATGTTATAAGGCGTTAAAAACGACAGAGAGTCGCTAAAGTGTGACGAAAAAGCGTTAAATGGCGACGGAGAAAGGTCAAAGGGCGATGGAAATGCCATAAAAGGCGAAGAAAAAGAGTAAAGGTCTATGGAGATGCATTAAAGGGCGATACAGAGGCGTTGAATAACAATGGGAAGGCGGCAAATGCGATGAGGAGGCACTAAACGGCAATCATGAAGCGCTAAATGGTGATGGCAAAGCGTTAAAGTCAATGGGGAGGGGTTAAATTGCGTAAATATGCGTAAAATTGCGATGGTAAAGCGTTAAAATTCGATGGGGAGACTTTAAATATTGATGGAGAGGTTTTAGCCTGTGGGAACCAGTCCCAGATTTATTCGGGATTTGGGACTGTTTCCCCAGGACCTGACCCAGATATATTCGGGATCAATTACATGAGATAACTATGACGTTATCAATTAACTGGTCTTAGCAAGAGTGCAGCAGCAATTTATTGTGGTAGTCACTGGGTTACATGGCGACAGAGAGGCGTTATAGGGTAATGGAGATGTGTTCAGGGCGAAGAAAGGCCTTTAATTACAACGAAGAGGTGTTAAACTAAAAGTACTTTCAAGGCGAAGTAGAGTCGCTTAAGGGCAATGAAAAGGCCTTCAATTGCATCGACGAGGCGTTAAACTAAAAGCCCTACGAAAACGCATAAAAGGCGAGACAAAAATCGTTAAAGTGTGTTGGGATGTTGTTTCCATCAACCTTCAATGCTTCTCCGTCGCCCTGTAACGCATTACCATTGTCATTTAATGCTTCCTGGTAGCCTTTTAACGCCTCTCCATAGCCCCTTATTGTCCCTCTGCCACTTTATAATACACCCAGTCTCACTTTAACGCCTCTCCGTCGCCATGTAACCCATTGACTACCACAATAAATTGCTTTAACGCCTCCTCATTGCCCTTTAGTATGCCTTCCCATTGCCTTTAGTGACTTCTAATTATCCTACAACACCTTCTCATTACACTTTAACGCCCCCCTCATCAACATTTATCGTTTTCCGTCGCTCTCTAATGCCTCTCCATTGCCCTTTGAGGCCTTCTTCTTGCCTGGTATTTTCACCATGCGCAACTTTAATCATTTAAACCCAAAAGAATTAGATTATCCACTCAAAATCACATCAAGCTAGGTATTATACGTTCTCCAAAGTTTAGCATATATGCCAAAAATCTTATTTGATCTTAAAATTGACCTTTTGACCTTGAGGGTGACCTCAAATGACCAAGAGAATAGAAGAAATGAAGTTTTCAGACAAAATCACACGAAAAAGAGGTATTACAAATGTTCCTAGCTTCATTAGTTGAAAATCATATTTTCCTCCACTTGACCTTGAGATTGACCTTGAAGATGACCTTTAATCATCAAAACAGTACACTAAATAGTTTATTTATTCAAAATGACACGAAAAATAGGTTAACATCACATGAAAAAGACGTATTACACTTCTTCCTATTTTTCTTTCTTAAAATTAAAGGTTTTTTACATTTTGACCTCGGAATTGACCTTACGACCTTGAAGATAACCTTGAATCCCCAAAATAATACTATAAATAGATTTTCTGGTCAAATCCCTTAAAAAAGAGGTATTACACATGTTCCTAGCGTTAGTTGTTAAAAAATGATATTTTGCGTATTTCACCTTAAAATAGACCTTTTGACCTTGAAGATGACCTTGAATAATCAAAACAATTTCAGAAATGTATTACCCAGTCAAAATCACATGAAAATGAGGTATTACACTTGTTCCTAGCTTCATTTGTTGAAAAATCATATTTGACCTTGAAATTGACCTTTGACCTTGAATATACAAAAATGCTCAAACTTTCCAAGCTGGCACTCATCAGATTTGAATTCACCACAAAAAAATCCATATGTAAAAAAACAAGCTTAGGTCATTTTTATATATAAGCCCTAGCTCGGCTTATAACCGGAATCACAATTTCACCATGAAAAAACTTTTTTTTTAAATAGCAGAGTACATTGCCCATGTGACTATAGCCTCGGTCACAAAGGATTGTATGACCAATCGGCGTAAGAGGGGGGGGGGGGCGGTGGCTAGCGCAGTGGGTGAAGTTTCCTGCTTGGATGGTCGGAGATTGTGGGTTCAAACCCCACGCTGGCCTTTAAGAAACAGAACGTTTCTTTCACGATCTCTCGTAAAGATTCTAAATTGCGGGGAGCCTCTGTGACCGAGAGGTAGCGTACTCAACCTCAGCCAAGGATCGAATTTCGAATCCTGTGTTTGGAGGATCGTGTCATTTATTCTCACCATCCTGAGGAAGTTTTCTTAGCCCGATTTAGCCAATATGCGTGACCTAAAGCCCTTTTTATTTCATTTTAATTTTTACCACCAATACATTCGTACGAATCTGTATTTCCAATTTTCGTAGCGCTCGGTGGTGCTATAATTGAGCCTACAAAACACCGGGTAACAATACTCCGACAAGTATTTTGTGTGGCCTCCTCAAGCTGAACAGAAGAACATAGGTAATTCTTGTTCCATAAACTCGTAGCCAGGTCTTGTACATGTCTAAGAACTCTACGAACGCCCCGAGAAAACCCCTCAGCGTTGGGTGGACGTACAATCAGCTTAGGAACACCCTTAGAACTACGAACAATGTTCGCTGATTTTTTTTGTGTCAACACCCAATATTGAATCATCATCCGGTTCTTATTGAGTTCTTACTTTGTTCTTAAGTAGTTTTAGGAGTTCCTAAGGCGATCGTACGTAAACACTACGACGAGGAGTTTTATTGCGGCGTTCGTAAAGTAAGCTACTTGTATCTTTCCAAAACATTTCTAATGACTTATACCAGAAATAGATAAAGAGATTCTCTATTTATCTATTTCTGCTTAGACGAACAAAATACGACGTCTTTTTATTACAACTGCCTTGCGAAGCCCGCAAGAAATGTGGCAATTTTTTTCGAAAAATTCAAGGTGTTCACATGCATTGTGATCTGTGGTATTATCTATGACGACTGTTCGTAATATTAAGCCGGCCATATTATAACCGTTGGACGTAGGCCTACAAAGTAAGAACCTTGAACCAGCAACAAAGCTGCTCAGGACTCTTACAACTTGTAAAGAGTCATTTTCAGGGGACACAGATGCCCATAGGGTAATCTGCTTATAGAACAAACATGGCAATTTACACCACAATCTACTTACAGGTAGGCCTGGTGTGGCTGCGTGGGCATTCAGACATTGTCTCTATACCTGTCATTCAAGCAACACGATACACGCACCAATGCTAGGTTAATGTTGGGACGGCGTCTGCGACGCCGGCCCAACCTTAACCCAGTATTGGGTCGACGTATCGTGTTTTCTAGGATATGTTTCTATCAGTCTGTTGTAGACAATCTTCTCTCACACCTTCCTGGGTCGATGTCACAAACGCTGGACCGACTTATCACCTACTACAACAGAAAAGCAAGATGAGGTGAAAACAGGTTATTGTTGTAGAATGTCGTCCTTGCCTTAGGTGGGGCTAAGTCAAAGTGAGACGTAAACAGCTAGTTTAGCCATTTAAGTGAATTTATTTTGGCACAGAAAAGACTAACATCCTTTATTGGATGAAGTATCGTATAATCTAACGTGATTCTGCATGTGATATACTAAGCTAATTACCTATTCAGGTGTAAATTAATAATCTAATCGACCACTATTGAAAAAAATCATGTGCATTGATTTCTTTTGCATAAGTAGGGCTAGGCCCTACTGCTAAATCTTGGTTCACACTGTTTTTTATTCCTTCCCCATGCCATTGCTTGACGTTCACAGGAAACCGCAGTAACTGTTTCCTTTAGAAACTAAGCAGTTACTTTTGTCTGTATGTGCATGACAGAACTGATTGCTGAATAATCTCGCTTACTTCATTGTAGAAAAAGACTGTCTGGGCAATCTCAGCAGTGCTTCTGGCACTAGATAACATCTTAACCTAAACATCCTCACTAACCAGCTGTAGAAAGATAGACGCAGCAGCTGGTGGGCACATGTAAGGGCAGTTGTAAAAAGACGACGGATGAGCGTGTGGATCAACATGTAAGTAACAGTGGCTCACTATCTGATATTGGTGTGAATGCCTAGTGAAATGAGGGTGAGAGTGTCACGCCTGGAGCTCGTTTCTACATTTACTTGTCTCAGGGTTGGAGAGTTCATCTCTATCAGTTTTCTGGAGGTCTTGTTTTGCAAATTGGCACCGCGAATCACCTTCTCACTTTAATCTTGCTAAGCTTTGAGGAGAAATATTTCACAGCTGCCTTATGTCTTTATGACTTGATGATGAACTATTTGCAGGACATTTTAGTACTTTATACACGACCATGCTACCTTGTGTGATAGTCTATTGAGTCTTTTGACGCTGCCACAATACATTGTGATTGGTTTATTGTGTCTCATGTGTCTAGTAATTTCAAGTTATTACAGGATTCAACAACTAGAGCTCTATTGTCTCATATACTTATATACCATAATTATGTCATATTCTAAATTTAATTTAATAAAAAAAAATCAACATAAGCCAATCAATCAATCAATCAATCAATCAATCAATCAATCAATCAATCAATCAATCAATCAATCAATCAATCAATCAATCAATCAATCAATCAATCAATCAATCAATCAATCAATCAATCAATCAATCAATCAATCAATCAATCAATCAATCAATCAATCAATCAATCAATCAATCAATCAATCAATCAATCAATCAATCAATCAATCAATCAATTTCCATTTTCACCAACGACCACGGTAATCTTTATATTCTCAAATAATTGGCCTAGAATCTAGTGAAGTAATATCTCATTTCAGTATAATTGAATATGCTGATTTTATTGGAATTACTTTTTGTATGTTTCAGAGTGATCCAAAACCAAGGCCATAACCCCGTATGCAATAAGGCGATTTAAGCAACAATCATCGTGAAGTTTAACTGTTAAAATAATAGTACTAAAGTTTGAAGTGGCATGCATCATTTTCGACTACATTCAATATCTTAACTTTGTTTGGATGGCTACATTTACATTTCAAGCTCGAACGTCTAATCAGTCTGGCAGACAAAGATCAGCACAAAATATATCTTTTTCACCAGTAACTATTCTTAATTGCTAACTATTGAAATATACTGTGATATATCCTTTTGGTATTTAACTGGTCTAATCATCTTATAGATTTGGCGTTTCGTTGTGCATTCACGTTTGTAAATTATTATATGTGACAGACAGTGCTACCAGTAGAAAACAAGACGATTTCAAATACCTCAAATACGAAAGGAGCACCAACTACCCATGCAACCACCAATACGAACGATGTCTCAAGGCGTTGTGAACTTTTGAGAAAAGCCTTGATGAGATAACAATAAGTTTTGTTTGAAACTAAAAAAATATTATAGTTGACTTAAGGGACAAAAGTCATCACACAGTTTACAAGTCTTAGTATCGGTGTATTGTAAAACAACTGTTGAGAAAGTATTTTTAAACTTGACTCAACGTTTCTTATGAATAGATCGTTTTGCCACTGAGCGGTGGATCTCATGTCATTACAGTTATTATTGGGTCAGGCTTGAAAAGTCAATCTAGAGATTCTAAATAAAAGACGTAAGAGACACCACATGGAGGGGCCTGGGTCATTATAAACACATGTCGGGCCATCATACAGGCTTTGAAGATGGAGTAGGCCTAGCGATGGACGAATGCTTGTGAATATATGAGAACATGCGGTATATAAATATAATAACTATAAAAACTATATTAACTGGAAAACACACCTCTGAATAAGCTTCAGGTGACGAAATATGGGACATAATCTAAACTCCCGTCAATTTTCTTTGGGAAAATCATGATTTAATATGTTCATAAAAATCTGGAATCACAGAGCTATTGTGTGATATTATTAGGAGTGGGCGTTCTGTGACACGACATGAAAGACACCGCTTGTAAAAAGTCCCCTAGTGAGTATGGATCTTTTTTTAATCAGTCTCTATCCGGCTTGATCAGAGAAGGGATGGTTGATGCTTGTCAGCTTGCGTCATTGATACCCAGGTCAAAACCTATAGGTGGTTTAATAGAAAAATACTGATCCACTAAACGAGGAGAAGGCCTACTGAATGGCTGAGGGGGTCCTGTGTGCTCTTTTAGGCCCTTTTAGGCCCCTTGAAACAGCAGTGGGTGAATATCCCGTGATTGCTGGGTAATGATTAATCATTTAAATCAATTCGATAACTTCTATAATAGCGCCTAAATCCTCGGAGATATGAGCTCAGAGGCGCATAATCGAAATCGAAATCAGCTCAATGTCGAGAGTCAAAGCTTTAGTCGTCAACTGGGCGTCGAATCTCCGAGGAATTAGGGGGGGGGGGGGTTAGAGCCGAATCAAAAAGAAAAGTTTTCAGCATTTTTTTAAATAAGGTGACTGTACTCGCAGTTCTCAAATTGACCGGCAGTGAATTCCAGGTGGAGGGAGCTGCAGCGGCAAAAGCCCTTGACCCCCATTTTGTTTGTTATCGTGGAACAGTTAACATATTTGTTTTGGACGATCTAAGCAGTCTTGAATTTTGAAGTGGGACTAAATAATTAAAGAGATATGTAGGTTGGTGAAAAAGCAAGGCTTTAAAAGTAATGGTACAGAGTTTAAAACGTATGCGGTATTTTACTGGTAACCAATGAAGAAAATTTAAGAGAGGCTTCTAGATCTGCTAAAACGAGATGCTTTCCAGACTACACGTGCCAGACAATTTTGTACCCGCTGCAATCTTTCAATGTCCGTATCGGGAAGATTATACAAAAAGAAATTTCAATAGTCAAGATGACTAGTAACTAGAGCACATGCAACAGAGTTTGCAGCTTCTGGGATAAGGTACTTCCTAATACGCCGAAAATCACGGATGTGATAGAAGCATATTTTGCAAGTCGTTTTGATTTGTCGTTTGAAGTTGAAATCACAATCAAAAATGAATTCCAAATTTCTAAAAAATGCTTTAGGAAGTGTGTCATGGTCAAGTAATAATATAGGGAATATATCTTTGAACTTTTCTCTTTGTTTTTTTTAGAACCGATGATGATAAACTCGGTTTTACTTGGATTTAGCTTTAGCTTCGAATTTGTCATTAAAGTGAAAACATCCATAACACAGGATTTTAAAACAGTTAGGGATTATAAAGCTTCAGAACCGGATAGAGATATATAAATTTGTGTGTCGTCGGCATAGAGATGATGCTCTACATCACGCGGAGCGATGATCTGACTGAGGGGAGCAGTATATAAGGTAAAAAGTATAGGTCCAAGGACAGAGTCCTGGTGTACACCAAAAGATATATAAACCACATCAGAAATATAATCCTGAATTTTTACCTGTTGACATCGGTTGCTTAAGTACGATGTAAACCAGTCAAGAGCTATATCAGAAATTCCATACCACGATGATAAGCGGTTGATTAGCGTGAGGTGGTCAATTGTGTCAAAAGCAGCAGACAGGTCAAGGAGGGTGAGTGCTGTTACTCTGCCCTTCTCTTTATTGAGTAAAACATCGTTTTCGACCTTCAAAAGAGCTGATTCAGTGGAGTGAAATTTCTTGTATGCTGATTTTAAATTATTAGACATCGAATTTGCTTCCATGTGGGAAAGTAGGCGAAATGCGACCACTTTCTCCAATATATTTGATATAAAACTGAGGTTTGAAACTGGACGGTAATTGGATTACCGTTGGATTTTTCAGCAGAGGTCGAATATATGCTTTTTTGAACTAGTACACCCCTAATCCCTTCAAGGGCACAAGTGGCAGATGTGGAATATATACGTGGAATCATGATTTTTTTCACAAGCATTCACTCAACGGTAAGACTATAATGTGATGTTTAGGGCCTATATATGTCCGATATATCATAACGTTCGATAATTTTACTTTTCCACGTTATTAGATGTATTTGTGTCTCATGTGTCAGCCTGCTGTACCTATATACACTTAGATGTTATTTTTACCATTTACCATGTTTATGGCCAAAGCAAGCTATTCTACACTCTATTTGCAAACTAATTGAATGACAGGCTGCCATTAGCTAATCCCGTCATATCACACATTTGGTTACCATTTTTATTTCATACCAGATATACTCCTCAATTTATTCTACAAGGTGTAGTGCCTATTGTTTTTTTTATTAAACGCAATTTCTTTGTTCTTTCAAATGAGATACACATAAATAAATACACTGTAATTGCATCGTTTACAATTGATGACGCATGTGTTAGTAGTTTGTCAATTTAACTTTTCATTCACCGACTCCCCCCTGATAAAACTACCCCATAAACCCCTGAGGTGACTCATGGTCACAATACATAGCTATGCCCACTCGCACATCGCACAAATTAAAAATGCAAGATAACATTGTGTCCATGTCACTGACCATTCTGGTTGACGATTTTATATCGCGCATGTAATAACATTTATTCTCCGTTACAATTAAGGCATGTTCATATGTGGATTTCGCATAAATGCGAATTTGGTAAAGGAAGGTAGTTTTCGCATAGTAAAGGAAGAGTTAAGCGCAGTGATATATGGGGGGGGGGGGGAATTATTAAAACGTGCGTTCAAATAAGTGAAAACTATCTGTGGCTCTACGCTGTCAACCTTCCTGATTATTATGGCTTTGATAAATGTTCTACATCTTGGACATCGCTCATGGACGCTGTGGATGAAACCTCCTCCAAGTTTTTATTACGACAGCAGAGTTCCGCTTGGAGGAGCGCCAGTTCATCATAGATAGACTGTGAACACGAGTGATTCCAGGCGCAGCTATATTTCAGGAGGCTTACTAAACGCAACACACTTGTATAACATTTGTACAATGTTGGACCAACGTCGAAGACGTTGGGCCAACATTGTACAAATGTTGTACAAATGTTTTGTGTTTACCAGGGGACTACAACCAACTAAACGCGATACGTTGACCAGATGTTGGCCTGGTGTTGGACCGACGTCGCAGACGGTGGGCCAGCATCAGACTAACGGTCAACGTCTCGTTTTTACTGGGAGCTTCCTGCACAACTGTACCTGTTGGTATCCGGATGATCCTGACAGATCTACGTTGATTTAATGTCGGTCCAACGTCATGTGACGATGGTGGAACGTTGAAGCAACATGTTGCAATTGCTGCATGATTATTTTACCATAATAAAAAGCGATGGGATTAAGCTTACACCCAAATTCCAAAACATTATTACATGCTACGTTATTAATTCCAAATTCTAAGCGATCAATATTTTGTCAATTTAGAAGCGGGATTCTTCCTTTATCAATGGAGACGGGCAGATAACGTACCAGCAAGTGTGTTGTGTGAAATACAACGTCAATTAAATCTAGTAGAACATGAGATTCACTTCCTATGTTTTTGTTCTATGTATCAGGAATCGGGAGCTAAACATAATGTCTTTAGGCCGACTTTTTTCACAATATACAGATACAGAGCAACTTAGTATTTTGATGACGACAAATTTGTAAAACTAACAATACATTTTATATTTGAAGCTTGGCAGATCGAACACAACCTTATGTTTGACTAAAATATATATTTTTCATTGTTGTTAGGATTGCTCATCATATATTTGCTATTGTTGTTATAAATAAGTTGTTATATTAAACAGTGACTAATAAGCCCTAGAGGGCTTGTGAAATATATGTAACTATGTACTGGTAACTTTAATAAATAATCACTTACTTTCTGTCCTATACCTCAACAAAAATACTATTGACCTGGGCTTACACCTGCTACACCAATAATAGTCCGGAGGCTTAACCCCCCATTTCTTGGTGAATCGTGCATTTTGTGATGCAAGCATGACATTTGGCACAGAGCTAGCACAGTATATAGTAGTTTATTTTAGGGTGGGACCCCAACCAAATTTCACTTGTGTTGTCTGTGACCGCCAAATAATTTAAGAAGTATCATATAATGTTTAATAATCCGGATAGGAACTTAATTTTGGTGTCTAACCCTATGTTTTAAGGGGAAAGAATTTCCAATATTGCATTGTTTTTAACCTACCTTGATTCAGACCTCTTGTTTTGCAGTTTGAGTGCCATTTTATGTAGAAATTCATAGCCATCTTAGCTTCGCAGTTCAATTCTACTATTTATAGTTACAACAAGTGATTTCATACACCACCCAAACCAGACATAAACCTACATTGCATGTCAGTTAATCTGTGATTTGTTCATTTCATATATAAATGTTATTAGGCTAAATGTTATTAGGCTACATGATTCTAGCTTTAAATGGCTTTGGGGCAATCCCATTTTTGAAATGGGCTCACAATCGCATTATATTTTTATACCTTATCAATTAACAGATAGTATTAATGCTGTGATAGTAGATTTCACAAGGTGCTATTCAGGCGTATGTTATAGGCCTATTATTTCAGTGTATTAATATATTTTTTACATTATAATTTTAATAATTAATCTATATTGGCCTATAATAATCATTTAAATTGGAGATATTCCAATTGTGTCTAAATTTGACAAACTATTTCTTCGCAATTTTTACAACATCTGACCATGATCCCTGCTCAACTACCGCTAAAACTTCTTTCCATGTGACTGGAATATCAATGTTTCAGCATCCAGATAAGAAAAACATGGGCATTGAGCAAGCAAGAACGCTATCCACTTTCAAAATCCAACTACGAAGCTATTATACAGCAGTACAAATTGTGGTGGCAAGCAAGAATCCACACGTTCCCAAACTAACAAAACTGACTTAAGCCGGAGTTTACTCTTGATCTTATAATAGAAAATCTATGGTGTCAACATGTACGTGATGTTATTAGTCAGCCAATTAACAACAAAGATGAACACGAGCTGGGCCATGTATCATGAGCAGCATATCATAGCAATCAAATTAAAGATACTAGGATAGTGTTCTACTGCCATTATTTTCAAATGACTCAAAATCTGTAGCCATGATAAAACATTCAATGGACTTAGTAAGAAATGCTGTCAATATCGTCAATCATGGACAGACACATATTATAGCGTGTTACCAACCACTTTATAAGATTGCCAAAAACTTTCAGTGGTCTTGGCCAGAGACACATGGGAAAGACTCTTATTTGGTGATGCTGGGCGGCCTTCACATTAAAATGACTTCACTGAAATGTATTGGAGATTTACTTAATGGGAGCGGCTGGACATCTGCTATATAACAAGTCAACATTGCCACACATGGTACAGCAGAAAGAACTATGTCACATATAGGCCCATGGGGAATCCTTTCATGGATACTAGTGGAGATCTACTGGTTCTAGACTCTAGAGTTATTGTGGACACCAGCCAGAAGATCGAAAACCTTACACAGGACATGTGTGATACTTTCTTTAAAGACCACCTGGTTGACTGCATAAGGCTGCATAAGGCAAATATTCGACTATTTTGTTCCCGTCAGCATAAAGAAAAATTGCGAGATCAAAAACAGTTGAAAGCCATGAAACTGGACCGTATAATATTCTCTACACAGCATGACAAGAGTTCTTCACACACGAGAACCAGTGATACCCACTCTCTCTCTCTCTCTCTCTCTCTCTCTCTCTCTCTCTCTCTCTCTCTCTCTCTCTCTCTCTCTCTCTCTCTCTCTCTCTCTCTCTCTCTCTCAGAATATGGCTCTATGAGATGTGGGACAAAAGCAGATCAAATTTTATGGCTTGAAGACCAAATAAAACAGGGTCCAGTCAACCGACCAGATGTCCAGATGATTATACTTGACGGTACTGCCATTACCATGATCAAGCCAGAAACATCTGATTCATTTCACGACTACATCTCAACGATCATGGTATATAGCCGTTGTCAGTTCAGTGGCGAGGTGGTTCAAGTTGATAGAAAGGAAAGTCTAAAAGCTGACACTCGCCAAAAAAGGGGTAATGGTACACGGAGGTGCGTCGAAGGAAAGAATAAAGTTCCAGATAATTGGCAGTAGTTTGTGTGTATGGAGGATAACAAATCTCAACTCTCATCAGTGAACAAGTTGTACATGAAGTGCTCCCAGGTCTGGTTATTATCACATATGGTGAGAATGTGCTGTAATCCATACCATGTGATAATTAAGAGCTAATCGGCAGTACACATGAGGAGGCAGACACACGGATGTATGTACATCGATGCAGCTCAACATTGTCTGAAAACAATTCTACTCAGAACTGTGGATACAGATGTTGCGGTAATCAGCACAAGTATAGCTCCAAAATTTGATTGTGAGCGTTTGTTGCTCGTGTTTTGCAACAGGAAATACATTCCGATAAATTGATGCAACAGCCATCATGGCCATGCCACAATCCCTTGGTTGTGATAAATGTACAGCCCTGCCTTCTTTTCATGCCCTCACAGGCCGTTATGTGACATCTTCATTTGGTGGGAGAGGAAAGCGTACGGCCTGGTTTGCATGAAAGACTTCGCAGATTCTACACCTGCTTTGTGTCTTCTGGCTGATAAACCTTCTATAGATGATGTAATGAATGTTCTTCCCACTATTGAGAGACTATAAACGACCGTAGTAGCTGTGAAAGCAGTGTCGATTATGAAAGACAGGTGTTGTTCTCTCTGAAAGGCAGATAAATAGAAAATATACCACCAACAAGAGATGCACTAGCACAGCATTTGTTAGGGGTAGGATATATTGCGGGTCATTTATGGCAACAATCTACCACGAAAGCGCCCGCTTTACTAAGTTCAGCAGACTTTGGCTGGAGTTGTGATTCAGAAAGTGCGCAGTGGCAAATACAATGAATGACTCTGCCAACGGCTGGTGAAACATACCGTGCAATAATAAAGTGCGGATGTATCAAGGGATGTAGAGGAGGTTTAAATGTAAAACATCGGATTTAGCTTGCACATCACTATGTAAATGTGGTGGATGTGATTGATATCTGATTATTCATGTTGAATGCTATATGTCACTTACATCAACTAGAACCGTTTTCAATTGAAATAAATTACTCAGCCAATAGTATTGCCAGTTCAGGTTACACATTGTCTCAAATCGTTTTTTTTTTATTTTGCGTGGATGAACTAGAAGGCATTGATTTTTATCCATTTATACTATATAAATACCTATCTTTAGTCTAAAATAGTGATTATGTTGAAAACCTAATGACCAGAGCCTGATACATTGAAACGGATACCATATTTAAAATCATTGGGACTGAAAACATAGGTATAGACATCAAAATCAAGTTTCTAACTCCAATAGTAAGCGATATACGACACTCCGAAAATTGGTACGGCGGCCATTTTTCAAAATTGTCGCTTCCGCTGCCACAAGTTGAATCTGGTTGGGGTCCTACTTTAAAAAAAGTCATGGGTGCTTATACTAAGCATGTGCCAAATAGCGTACTTGTATCACGAAATTCAAATTCTACCCGGATGAACTAAGAGACGTTGATTTTTAAACGTTTATGCTTATAAAAATACATATTTTAAGCTTAAAATAGTAATTTTGTAGAAAATATAAATGACCAAAACATGCTAAGTTGAAAGTAATACAATATTTGAAATCCATGGGCCTGCAAACATAGGTATAGACACCAAAATCATGTTTCTACCTCCAATACTAAGCGATGTATGATAATTGATACGGCGGCCATTTTGAAAAATGGCCGCTACCGCCGCCACAGGTCTAATCTGGTTGGGGTCCCACCCTAAAATAAGTCATTAGTCTTCGCTATTTTTTGCTATGCCTCTGGACTATAGCGGTGTGTAGTAGCATCACACTTTGTATGGGGTTGTCGCTTACACCTCAATCATAGTAACTATATACTACGTTAGATAAAAACAATACTGTAATTATACTGAAATGTTGATCTAAATTGGATAATATTGGATATAGGCCTGTGTATACAATGATAATAATGTAACCGTGTTTCGCGACATTGTTCTCGCAATCGCTAAGCTGTTAGCCATGAAGCAAATAAATGCTACAGAATCTAAATTTCTGTTCCAAAACACCCACCCTTCATCTGTTGTGACTAGGGTAGCTGCAATAATGCCAGTTTTATTCTGTTCAAGGAACATAGAAAATTTATATTCCTTGGTCTGTTTAACAATCTTAACCAATTGCATTACTGGGAACAAAGGCGGGATGTGGGTTCTTCTAGTCTTATCAACTTGATATGTGGCATGGCCCAGTGAATTAGAGTGCTTACATACTTATATTATATGCCTTATAAAAGGTCGATGGATCACCGCGGACCGGTATTAGGAATGACATAAATCAAACAGTAATTCCACAATTTTAAAATGTCATGGAAATTGTTGTACGAGAAATATGAGGATATACTCAGCAAACAAAACGTTGAACCAATGTCGATTTCAAGTTGGCCCACCGTGTACGACGCTGCCCCCCAATAAATCAACATTGGCTGAACATATTGTGCCAGCTGGCTAATTGGGTCACACAGGCGGCAAAGGGCAATGTAAGTGTTCACCAAAACAAACCCATAACGCCGCTCCTCCTCTGGCAATCCATGCTAATACCGTTATCACTGTTTGATTTCTATTCCCAGCATGTGGCAGGACCCGATTCAAATCCTTCCATTCATCATCTCGACCGTGTTCGCCCACGCAACGTCAATAACACAGCAAACACATGACGTTAACCCGATGTTGGGTTAGTGTTGGCCCACCGTCGTAGACGGTGGACCAACATTAAACCAACATTGGTCCAAAGTCTCCTGCTTGCTGGTAACTGACAAAACTTAGACCCTTCGTTTTATCTTCGCGGTCTTTTCTTTATGGTCTTTGCGTGTTTATCTTTGGCGGCTATTCTTGTTTGATTCCTGGCAGCTCGCGTCCAGGGAGTCGTCAGTCTTTCTTCCGACCAGCACACCCAGGACCATCTTGCCGTCTCAGGTCTGACCGTCAGACTACCATCTGAGGGTGCGAGCAACATGAATATTCATTATGACGTCACCGGTTTACTGACAGCAGTGGGGAGGTCACACTCAGGTCAGATTGTTTGGGCCGCCTGAATCAACTGTGAATTGGCCAGGAAGGAGGAGGGAGGAGGGGGGTTCTGAACTCATAGCACATATACGGGTTATCCAGGTTCTGCCGGTGGCAGACAACTGGATAGATGAAGATGCCCAGGACTTGAAGAGGGATTACGTGGCATCTACGTCAGCCCGCTGATCGCTCACGGCATCAAGTAGATGCAATAATGTTGAATCTGTTGATTCTGACTGTTGTTGAATCGATCTGACAATAATTTGTTTATTATTGTATTTGCACAGCACAGTTTGACTGTGGTCTTTTCATGCTATTGTCCCCTTCAGGCTAAATAAACGAGTGCTGCAAATTAAAAAAAAACAGTTAGAATATCCTATCCGGCATCGCTCGTCCTAAATATATATTTGGCTGTTATAATCACATGGTGGAGAGAGATTTGACATTACCACACAATAGTAATAACGACCCACTGTTGGTGTACACTCTAAGCAAGGGTTCTCCTGGGGCTGCATGGTAATAGTACTGAAAGGTTCGTTTTAAAAAAACCTATGTTGTTTAGAGTGTACTGTAGTACATGTACGTATACTCCGTAAGTGATACGGACGGTGCTCATTAGAAATAAGAGATTCATTTTCAGGCCCTTGTCCGGGGTGGGGGATGGTGTGTTGGCTTGGGATCAGACAAAAATCCGCCAAAAAAGTCGAATTATTATTTTTTACGTTAATGTCAATGATAAAATGAGTTGGTCCGCTTTTTCCCATTGAACAAGTCACTATAAAGGTCCACACCTCTAGGTTGGCAACAATTCCGTATTTTTGTGTATGGATTCTTGTAATCTACTTGAGCATGGAATCAGTTAGAAAATAATAGGGTCTATGATGACAGATGTAAGAAGAATAGATTGACTTACACAATGCAGTGATTTTTTAAATAAAGAGCGTGATTTCGTCTCGTTTTAACTTGACGTTCTGACTTAACCCTATAAGTCCAGGTGAAGCGATTACAGATTGGCAAAATAATTATCGTATATGTCACAATACATAATGTCACACCTCATCTGTGAATTTTCGTATAATTTTATGGAAATCGAGTCAAGACCAGGATTTGGAGCAGTGACCGGACAGTATTTGAAATGTTGCTTCGGCATTGCCAGAAGCGCTGGTCCGACTTCCGTGTCGAGTGAGGTCGACATTTTGAATATGCGTTGCCCATTAAAACTTCTAGTTGAGAAAGGCTACGCGAATTTTCGTCAACTTTTAAAACAAATTTCTTTTTAAAAAGTGATTTAAGACTGCATTGTACTGAGTTTGACTAACTTCTGACAATGTGTTTACAGTGAACTGTCATAGAGAGAAAAAATACAAAAGACCGAAACTGTTAATGAGAAATTCGGACATATTTTGTCATCCATGTCATACATTAACCAACAGAAAAGCTAAAATGACTGCTAAAAAAGCAGAAAAGCACGATGGTTAACAGTTAGTTGAGGAGTGTCATGTTTTTATTAATGTTATCGCTTTATTAATGTTGAATTCCTACTGTAAAATGTCAGTAACTATAGTAACAATTTTAATTAATAGCATTAGAAACTTTAAAATCACAGATTACTCTTCGAATTCCTACTGTAAAATGTCAGTAACCATAGTAACAATTTTAATTAATAGCATTAGAAACTTTAAAATCACAGATTACTCTTGTTATTTTTTATTTTATTTTTTTAATAAATTAGTTTAGTATGAAACAGAGGATCCTTTTTATTTGGCAATCTCCTTCCATTAATGTTTACTATAGTGTCATTTGTTGTTGACGCAGCTTTTTAAAACACGAATCAATGTACATAAATGACATTATTTAAATTAATAGGGTTGTTTGAACAACACTGTTTATTTTATTAATCATTTGTATGCCCTAACTCAGCAGTATTGCAGGTAAAAATACCATTTTTAATTGCATTATCAAAAAAACACCCACAATCCCAAATCGTTATATATTAAAAAAATGTATATTTCAGTTAAAAATTATGAAACAGATAGACTACCAAATGTACAAAAAATGTACTGGGGACGAAAGACTGCGATGCAAACATTTCCGGCGATAAAATCCTCCGGCAATGTATTTTATTGAATAATTTTGTGTTTGTGTATCTTCAGACTCGCCTGACCTAATGAAGGGGTCATCTGACATAATTATCTTTGATTTTGATAATACAAATAATACACCAGACTTCATCCACCCGTTCTGGCTGATTAGTGTACTCCCACGATCTGTGCAGATTTGGAGCAGAGTGTAAAGTGAAGTTAACCACTTGAGATAGAAAAATGAATTTATTGTCCATGGCGAGTGAAGGCGGTGATTATATCTGAGATGATTAATGGTTTCTTTATGTATCCACTGGGGACGGGAGGCTGCGCTGCAAATATTTCCGGAGATAAAATCTTCAGGCAATGGGTCTGTAGGAAATCATAAGCTATTAAAGTAATCCCCATTCATCCCAGGTGCCATGTGTGGCACGTGGATCCGAAACATCCTCTTAACCCTTTAACCGCCGGTGCCGCATATATTCGGGTTTTCATTTTTTATTAGCACATTAAGTACCACCTTTTAAACATGTTAAAAATAAAATCAATCAACTATATTTGAAAACAGTTGACCTCCATTTATTCAAATCTGAATAATTTTCACTCACTTGAAGTTGTGAATCGCGTCAGCGAGACACAACTTCAAGTGGGTGAAAATTCGGATTGAATAATTTGCCGGTTAAAGGGTTAACGCTGTTTCAGTGCAGTACCAACGCCGACGGCGTTGGCACTGCACTGAACCAACGTGTTCTTTCTGTGTTAAACGCCACGTGCGCCTTATACAATAACATCATCTGCCTTGCCAAGTGTACACATTTTATTTACAGTACATTTTTACAGCAGTGCATTGAACACGAGTTTTACAGCTGTAACATTCTCCCGTTTGCTATTGCAATAATTACTACAGCCAAAATACATGTTACTAGAATTCAACAAGCTCGAAATTTTTTTGACCGTTAATGTACAGCACCTCATTCATAAGTCTAGTTTCTTTATATTCTGGATAGTTTTGTTCTCACATAATTCTCCTCGTGATTCAACTTCATTCCAATTGTGAGGCTTGGTAATTATACATAATAATTTGATAATTATACATAATAATTTTTAGTTAATCATTTACGTCATTTTGAAATCAAAATGTGGTTGGTGTCACTTTGTGAAGCACAGAAAAGTTATAGTGAGTGATATAGCAACAGTTATTTGTTTCTGTAACTCTTTGCAGACTGTAATCCGATTTACATTCTGTTATCATTTTGAGTAACCCTTGTATTTCCAGCAAACACAAAACATCTGCATAGCATTTATACAACGTTGGACTAACGTTGAAGACATTGGACCGACGTTGTATAACTGTTATACAAATGCTTTGTGTTCGCTGAGTTGTGATATTGTCCCGAATTGATCACTTAATTTTGGTTGACAATTTGAACAAACAAAATTATAAACCAGCCACAGTTTTTATCATTTACGTCTTTGGAAAAATAACAGGTTTCCTTTACGTTATTCAAGCTTGATGTCGTTTTTTACACTCAAAAAGTTATGTTTGTTGAATGGTTGCCCACCGTCTATGAGGTTGGCACAGCAGTAGACAAGGTAAACCAACAAAATAGTACATTGTTGCAACACAAAGAAGCCCGAAGCCGGGATATATAGCGTAATATTTGACATACATGTAATAATATATTCATGACACTACTCTTTGCTATGACATCATCAACAAACAATATTAGAATAACAATAATGGACATTTTGTACTTATAAGAGTAACATACTAGTAACTAAATGAGATCTATTATGGTTTATGATAAACTTCAGCTTTCAACCTGTCACCTATGTGCAGGCTATGGTACGTACATTGCCTCTCCTCATCTGTGGTGACTCTAAAAATAGGTGGGATTAGATTTCTGCCACAAATACACAACTTATACAGAGCTTTTACTATGCCCGTTGCAAGCCATTGGCCGAACAGTTGCTTAGCCTTGGCCCGAAATCTAAAACGTTAATCTGACATTAATAAATGCACGTGCGTACATTACCAAGCAGAATATGGCACATCGTGAAAACACAAACAGATAAAGTTACAGAAATATAATAGTCATTTCATTCCCCACGTTGTCAACACAATCACAAAGAAAAAAAGTGAAGAAAAAATGTGTGGTATGGATAACCTACTTAATGTGCCTGTGTATAAACCAAACACCAAACAGTACACCATCTGTGGGCCCAAGCTGTGCTCGAGTCTATTCATATAATTAAGGTCAATAGAATCTGGTTCTATTTTCCTTTATGTAATATATATCTAAATGCCTTTTCCAAATTTAAACTAAAAAATGGATAAATTTATAAAGTACAAAAAAAAATTGTTTAGTTAACGGTGGGTGAAAAGTAAGATTTCCACTGTCCAAGAAATATGAGCGAACCAGAAAAACGTCCCAAACGTTAAATCAATGTTGGATTAACGCTGGCCCACCGTCTACGACGGTGGACCAACGTTAAACCAACATTGATTCATCGTCGCGTGTCTGCCGGGGTAGGCCTACACGTAATATGTCATGCAAAAGGCAAACAACAGTAGCCTAGCGATCGTGACTGACTGAGTAACTTTTTCAGGATATGTACATCTTGGTCATGACATAGATATGGTTGATAAAACGTTTCAATTACCGACACCGCTATGATACGCTGTGATATTTCACGAAACAGCAAAAACGAGGAACGACGTGTCAACAGGTCAAGGCTGGCGTAAGTATACCTCCGTCATCGGATGGGAATGACATATGCCGATTAATCCGACGTTTTCACGTTTGCTTCAAGTGTTGAGATTCAATACCAGTTAGGCATACATTATATTCTAACCCTTCTAATCATACATACGACGTTGAATCAATGTTGGTTTAACGTTGGTCCAGCGTCATAGACGGTGGACCGACGTTGAACCAACATTGATTCAACGTCGTGTGTCTGCTGGGCTTAATCTAAACAAGTATATAAACCGTAATTTACAAACAAAGCATCAATAATTGCAGATTATTAAATTTAAACAGCATAGGTATTTTACATAATTAGTTGCAGGCAAATACGCTAACGATGGCAGACCTTCGAATGAATTAATAATGCCAAGGTAACAATGCAGCCTGAAAGATACAAATTTAAATATTTTGTTTTCTGTACCATTAACAAGCAATGTACTTTTTTATTGTCAAAGAAGGGATTTCCTTTAGAATAAAATATATAAAATGTCGATAACAGATAGTCAAAATATTTATTGTATTCTTTTCTTTTGGATTACGGTCGCCATACCAATGTAATAAAACAAAAAACCCATGTATTAGATACTAATAAAGCACATTAAGTTGACATTTACGTCAAGTTCTTTTTATCAGCAACATGTCGCCCGGCATCTGTCGTAAAAGTGGATGCAAACATTTCATTAGACAATATAAATGCGTATAGATAAAAACAACTTGAAATATGTAACAATAATTAAAGGCCTGTTTTAAAAACAATACCCCTCCCTCTGGGATCTTTTTTTAGTTTACATAATGTTGTCTGATGATGTGTTGACCCTTTCAGTGCGGGGACCGTCCTTAGCCGTCAGCATCTGACGTCTAAAGACGTCAAATTCTGACTTATAAAGACGATCCCCGCACTGAATAAGAAAATCGTGATGGTTGTTGAGCCATAACATAGGTATTTAAATGAAACTGAAACAGCTAACTAAAATATTTATGGTGATTTAAAATTGAACAAACCCTTTGGTCTCCATGGTTTATACAAACATATTTCAGCGTTTTAAGGGATAAAGTATGAGGTAAGGGATGGGTGTGCGAGGTAGAAAATGTCACATGAACAGTTCTCTCCAAAAACTGAGTGCTGTGAAATCGGCAAAAGGATTGGTACGCTTTGGTGTGACAGTCACTCAGGAGTGGTTCGTTTCTGTGTGACAGTCAGTCGAGAGTGGTACGTTTCTGTGAGACGGTCAGTCAGGAGTGGTACGTTTCTGTGTGACAGTAAGTCAGGAGTGGTACGCTTCTGTTTGACAGTCAGTCAGGAGTGGTACGTTTGGGTGTGAAAGTCAGTCAGGAGTGGCACGTTTGGGTGTGGCAGCTAGTCAGGAGTGGTACGTTTCTGTGTGACAGTCAGTCGAGAGTGGTACGCTTGGGTGTGAAAGTCAGTCAGGAGTGGCACGTTTGGGTGTGGCAGTCAGTCAGTAGTGTGACGTTTCTGTGTGACAGTCAGTCGAGAGTGGTACGCTTGGGTGTGAAAGTCAGTCAGAAGTGGCACGTTTGGGTGTGGCAGTTAGTCAGGAGTGGTACGTTTCTGTGTGACAGTCTGTCGAGAGTGGTACGCTTGGGTGTGAAAGTCAGTCAGGAGTGGCACGTTTGGGTGTGGCAGCTAGTCAGGAGTGGTACGTTTCTGTGTGACAGTCAGTCGAGAGTGGTACGCTTGGGTGTGACAGTTAGTCAGGAGTGGCACGTTTCTGTGTGACAGTCAGTCGAGAGTGGTACGCCTGGGTGTGGCAGTTAGTCAGGAGTGGTACGTTTCTGTGTGACAGTCAGTCGAGAGTGGTACGCTTGGGTGTGAAAGTCAGTCAGGAGTGGCACGTTCGGGTGTGGCAGTTAGTCAGGAGTGGTACGTTTCTGTGTGACAGTCAGTCGAGAGTGGTACGCTTGGGTGTGAAAGTCAGTCAGGAGTGGCACGTTTGGGTGTGGCAGTTAGTCAGGAGTGGTACGTTTCTGTGTGACAGTCAGTCGAGAGTGGTACGCTTGGGTGTGAAAGTCAGTCAGGAGTGGCACGTTTGGGTGTGGCAGTTAGTCAGGAGTGGTACGTTTCTGTGTGACAGTCAGTCGAGAGTGGTACGCTTGGGTGTGAAAGTCAGTCAGGAGTGGCACGTTTGGGTGTGGCAGTTAGTCAGGAGTGGTACGTTTCTGTGTGACAGTCAGTCGAGAGTGGTACGCTTGGGTGTGAAAGTCAGTCAGGAGTGGCACGTTTGGGTGTGGCAGTCAGTCAGTAGTGTGACGTTTCTGTGTGACAGTCAGTCGAGAGTGGGACGCTTGGGTGTGACAGTTAGTCAGAAGTGGTACGTTTCTTCGTGACAATCAGTCAGGAGTGGTACGCCTGGGTGTGACAGTCAGTCAGGAGTGGTACGTTTGGGTGTGACAGTCAGTCAGAAGTGGTACGTTTGGGTGTGACAGTCAGTCAGGAGTGGTAGGTTTGGGTGTGACAGTTAGTCAGGAGTGGTACGTTTCTGTGTGACAATCAGTCGGGAGTCGTACAGTGATGAATGTTTTCATATACTTGTAAAGCCAGCCAGTTCATATTTGACCTATTTGTGGTTTGTATATTGTTGTCAGAGATGTTACGCATATATGTCACACTGGAAGGGGAGGGGGTGGACTATTGTTTTTGAGGCAGGCCATAAATAATCTATATGAATACACATCTTCAGTGTTGGCATTTGAAGGTTTCTACTGAGTAGTTCATATTGTTGGATAAGTAGCCATCTTTTCGCTGAAGAACACATCTTACATTCAGTTGCAGTAAAGATTTCAAATAAAATACCGCATTAAATTCAGCATTATTTTTGCAATATCTCAATCAAATATAATGTTATGGTCAAGGTAAAAGTATATTTATATTGATAAGTTTGTTTCTTTTGCTTCAAATAACTATTTATATTTTTATCATTCATTTGAAGCTTAAGCTTCAAGTGAATAGAACTAACCCCTTAAGTTTTACATCTGTTTCATTAGTCGATTAAATCACTGTTATTGGGAATGAAATGAGTGCTTAGACATAAAATGTTTGGTCTCAATTTAAACAAATATGAGGAGTTTTCACCCGCTTAAATTAAAAACGGTGAAAATTTTAAATAAGATAAGTTAGAGCAAAAAGGCTTAACAATAAATATACCGTGGAATTGTCCTGATCATATTATTATAAATCCCCGTCTTGTGTTTTCAGCGACAATGAGAGAGTTTACATAGGCAATATGTCTGAAATTATAGAATGAACCTAGCTTTAAAAGCGTCATATTTTTCACTCAATTGAAGTTGTGGATCGCGTCAGCGAGACACAACTTCAAGTGGGTGAAAATTCCAGCTGTTTTCAGTACATTTGAGATGCAATCACGACTAAAATTGTTTTTAATCTTTTTTTATTGTCAGTTTAAATAAATTAGGGTTGAAATACGTGCTCAATTTGTGAGAATGCCATTTTTGTACAAATTCAACAAATAGGAGTAGTTTTTACACACTTGAAACTGTGTTTTTTTTTCAATTTTTACTTTCCCACATACCCCCTTCCAAAGTGTCAAACTAGGCCTACTCTTTTATAAAATCCTGCATCTGCCCCTGAAGATGGAGTCAAAAACATCAGTAGTCCAACCTATCGCTTCATTGCTTCTTCTCCCCCAATACAAAACTCAATTTGAGATTCAATTTACAATGTTTTAGAATTGAATCAGGTGCAGCAGTCGGATGTTGAATTTGTCATTTCTGTCCAGTGCAGGTCCGTGTTGTCTCTATTCACCTACAGCTGAAGTATTTATAACAGGATCTGTTGTGGACGTTTATAGGTTTGAGTTGTCTGGTGAGAGTGTCCGGCTGCTGCACGTGTTCACAGCCTGATCCCTGGGTACCGGGATCACAGGATTCAGGGTGGGTGGAGCTGTGGACAGTGACGGCCACGGGCTGACTTGCCACCACATGGTTCACCCCTCCATTACCGTGGAAAGTGAACCTCTCTCCCCTGTGGAGTCGAGCTGAGAATCGCTGGTCAGCGTGCTGGTCAAGCACAAGGAGACTGGTGTCCGGTGAGAGGCCCACCACCGTAAAGTCCACCTTCTCGTCCCCGCTGGCATTGTAGAGATAGGCGTGTCCCAGTGATTCCTCAGGGAGCAATGTGTATCTATCCTCATCACCCGCTCTGCTGCTGCTGCTGCTGCTGCTGCTGGCGTGTTCATCGTCTCCTCCCCTCTTCCCCATCACCGTGCCCGCACCCCTGCTCACTGACACCGTGATGGGTGACTCAGCACGAATGAACAGGGTATGAGAGTCGCTCATTTCACCATGGATCGTAGACAGCCTCAGGCTGAGGGTCTGTCCACCAGGTACCACCAGCTGTCTCACCTGATCCTGGTCAGCATCCCTCACCTCAGCCACCACGTCCTCACCGTGATCAGAACTCAGGTGTATTGTCTCCTCTCTGGAACTGTCGTTAGTTGAGCCGGGGCTCATCACAAAATGGCGGCCCGCTGTGTCATCTGGAAACACAGAAAATAAGAAGACTATTAAAATCACATCACTAATTTTACAAATTAATTTGATTGATCTCCATTTTGTCAAATCTGAATAGTTTTCGCTCACTTGAAGTTGTGGATCGCGTCAGCGAGACACGACTTCAAGTAGATGAAAATTCCAGTTAAGTAATTATTAACAGATTAAAACGAACGGACGAATGAATGAATAAATGAATGAATGAATGAATGAATGAATGAATGAATGAATGAAATTTGTGCTTAAGCAGTAATAATTGTTTATATTGGTCTCAAATCTAACAAATATATACCCCCCTATATATGAGTTTTACTTATTTTAATTTGTGGGTCGCGGAAGCTAAATCATGACACATCTTCGAATGAGTGAAAACTCTAATTATTAAAGTTTTCTTGTGGCATGATTACGACAAGTGAACCTAAATTGTTACCACTGTTCAAACTTAAAATTTCACTGAAGATGTTAAAGTCAAGACTTACAGAAACCAGTAAATGAAGAGTGGGTCCAAACTATTTATCAATTTATCAATTGTAGGCGACGTTTGAGGGCATGTTTCTATTGCACAACAAACAAATTGATTTGAATTATTGAAAAGTATCTGCGCATATATCTCAAATGAAATAAGAAATGTTGTGAATTATTTATAAATATGATATCAATAATTCAGCTGATAACAATCGTATGACCACCGCAAACATTTCCCACTGGCTAACACAAAATACTTGTATAACATTTGTACAACGTCGGGCCAACGTCTTCGACGTTGGTCCAGCATTGTACAAATATTATACAATAACATGGTGGCATCCCCGCTTAGACAGTAGACTAAAGTAGCCTCGGGAGAGGACTGTGGCATATGCACTATATGCAAACAATCCAACCTGCCTAATAACGATATTGTGACATTTGACGGGATAATCAGCATTCAAGGATCATAGGCATTGAATTTTATGTGAGCGTCCGTGATATTCACGTGATATTTAACACGGACAAATTACGTCCGCTGACGTGGATCACATCAGCCCACAATGATTAGTACCCCGAGGCGATTGAAAATCGACCATTTCACCCTGCACTTACCCTCCATTACAAGCAGTGTTCTCAGCATTGGATAGTGTAGGCCTACCTCTGCAAAATTGCGTATGACCTGCACTCGACTCGAGATACAAATAGCATTTTATTGGCAAACTACGATTTAACAACCCCAGATATGAGCATGTGTGATGAATGCACGTATGTTATTTAGCAGAAAACCGTATAACAAAGGTGGAGATTAGGTTACAGTGATTTTACATGGGCAGTCTTCTCATGGGCGAAAAGGTCGCAAAACAAAAAGTGACACATTCACCCAGGTGACGCCATAGCGTAGCGTGGGCTGATGTATATAATTGAATTTCTTTGATGTATCTCCTCAGCATTCCGTGGTTCTTTTGTTGGCGTCTGAACAGATAAGCTCAGATTCAATTATCAACGACAAAACACACTTCTGCTATCAGCCAATAGACAAGTAGCCTGATCTCTAATGCCTAGGCTGTGATTAGCCAGCCTCATTTTGGCTCAGCTTGGAAGCTCCTTCCTAATGGCAGGAGCGTTTCTCTGACCTACTTTTTCCACAACATTCACAAGGAAGTAAGTAAATGGGTCGAGCCAGTAAGATAAATTTATATTGGTGAAAATAGCGACCAGTTTCTGATCCATTTCCGGCCGCTTGTTCAGGCTAAGAGATACATTTACAAGAACATAATGATCTCGTCGGTCACCAACGCCACATAGTGTTGAGCAACCTTGTGTGGGTCGCATGGCCACGACTTCAATGTCAGCGCAATTCTGTGTGGACCTCTGTTTGCCAGAATTGGGCCAATGCATGACCTACTTGGGGTCGTATTCTCGTACAAGTTACGATATATCGTAGGCTTCGGATTAGTCGGGATGTCCAATTCCACCAATACGAAGGCTATGATAATATCGTAACTTGTACGAGAATACCGGCCCATTTACCACGACAACAGATCCCACATAACTCATCATTTCGTCAGCTCGTGTCAACATGACAAAGATGCGTCATTATCCTTGTTGTCCATAATTTTGCGAATGTCACAAATGTATTTTAAGAGCATTGTCCAAATACACACGATGTTGCTTTATATATAGGCCCTACATTATGTAGGCCTACTTGGTCAAAGTAAGAAATCTGTCTGTGTCGTGTTAGGTTAATTTGTCAATTATACAGATACTTTATTGGTATGTGGATATTCAACCGATTAAGTGCTATGGCCTTTTAATGCACACGTTTATTGACACAAATAAATAGGTTGTTGAACGTGGCATTTTGCGGGTGAAAAAACAATAACAGATTGCTCTACCACTCCAAAATGCTCAGGATTAACAGAAAATACTGGATGAGTATATTATAACAGTCTAGTAGCAGCAGGAGTGTTGTATGACTGTGTGACCCTAAATCAGTGGCACATACACCTTCTGTCTGCTAGGGACGACCTACTGAGTTACAGCGAAATCAGGTTTTATGGGCTTTTATGGTTATTATGCTAAGACAATTTCAACATATCAAATTACAGGATACAGAGGAATCCATTTTCATCATACGATAATGCATATTATGTCGTAATATAATACAGGGCGGATAATAACTTTTCACTCTCTTGAAGTTGTGGGTCGCAAAAGCGAGACGCTACTTCAAGTGGGTGAAAATGTCGATTCATGTATCAGATGAGTCAATGCTTGACGTTAATCTGTTAGAAATGACCTTTGTAGTCAATGTCAATATTTTATTAAATGTGGGAGAAAAAACTGTGTCTATATAAAGTTCTTGGTGGGAGGTAGTTCCCCAAAACCAAGCTTCTCAAATTCCATGTGACCTGATAATAAATTGCCATTATACGGATTAAATTGTCTGGTGCGGTACTGGCCTGAACCCAATAACCACTATCGGAAACAACAACTATAATATGTATGTTTGCAAACACATTGTGCAGTTTATCTACGGGTACCTGGTTTTATATTAGTGGTCAAAAAGGAAGGGGTCACAGTTTTATGTACGTTTTCTCTCGTTGTTTGCCAAGAGCTCGTTATTTTTACGAGAAATGTCAACGATTGCACGAGTGGGCTGGGGTGTTCGCTGCATGCATGTTAGAGAGGGAGATATACCAGACATGTTAACGAGCTTTCTGTATTCTCGTAAGCGGCAGTCCAAGGCTAACAAAGTAAACTCTTATTGACAAATAACAAGTAAGCGGTAGTCTAAAGCTTATGAGCTCTTCAAAAACAAAGAGGGTACTAATTTCATATGGGCGGTGTAATAATAATAATAGTCGTTGCGATGCCGGATTGGAGGTAAAATGCAACGCATTTTAGGATGTTACAATTTTTAGACATACATGTTATTAAAGAGACTTATCTGTCATCATGCTCTGCTACTGAATAGTATGCCTATCAGCTTGGTAAAGTTAAAGGGACCCCTTGGGATGAGACATTTTCAATGTTATCAATTTTGAAAATTTAATTTATATAAAGCTATATAGCCTACTGATATTAAAGCGACTCAGTATGATGACATCACTTTTCTTCTTTAATATTGTAATGAAGTAGTGTATCCCACAGATCATTCTTTAATTTTTTTTCAGGAATTTCAGATTTTTAGAAACATTTTCTAACAATATTTAAAAGAATCCGGACAAAACCCAAACATACAATGAGTTCTCCTAAAAGATGGTTGAATGCTAGCACAGCATTGGGCCACAAGTTGATGCCGTCTGCCCAGCGTTGAGCAGACCATCAGTGCTGCAGGTGCGTCCCCCAATTTTCTGACTATAAGACACCAATTAGCGGCGATTGCTTTGATCTTACCATCCAAGACGTGGGAATATGTGGTGTAAAGTGCTGTATATTGCTGACTTGTTTTATTTACATGGCAATATTCGAACTAGAAATATAACTATTTCACTCTTTTTCGGTGCTTCAAAATTGTTTTTTGACTTTTTCGTATTTTCAGTTAAGATCATTAGGTTATATAGCTTCATATAAATTAAATTTTCAAAATTGACAACATTGAAAATCTCTCATCCCAAGGGGTCCCTTTAACTAAAAATACGAGAAAGTCAAAAAACAATTTTAAAGCACCGAAAAAGAGCGAAATAGTTGTATTTCCAGGTCGTATATTGCCATGTAAACAAAACAAGTCAGCAATATTAAGCACTTTGCATCACATATTCCCACGTATAAGACGGTAAGATCAAACCAGTCGCCGCTAATTGGTGTCTCATAGTCAGGACACGGGAGTACCACATGCAGCACTGATTGTCTACCCAACGCTGGGCCGAGGCCATTAGCATGTGGCCCAATGCTGTGAAAACATTCAATCGTCCTTCAGGTATACAAATAGTTTGTTTGGGTTACTTCTTGTTTCATAGAAATGTTGAATAAAAATATTTCTAAAAATATAAAAATTCTGAAAAAAATAAAAACATGATCCGTGGGATACACTACTTCAGTGCGGAAGTAAAAACGAAAATTGATGTCATCCCAAGGGGCTGCTTTAATTATGTATTGTATACAAAATAATAATTGTTGATATGTGGCGTTCCGCAAGATTCTGTGTTGGGTCCACTTCTTTCTACCATGTATACTCCTCTCAGTTCAATAATCACAGTTCTTGTCAGAAATATCACCTTTATGCTGAGAATACACAAATCTACGCATCTTTTGTTGGGGATGATATAACACAGTCGTTATTTTTTGTACAAAATTGTGTGCTTGCCATTCACGTCAGGATGGACCGAAACATGCTGAAATGAAATACTAGCAAGACAGAATTTATGATCATTGGAATTTTAAGAAAGGCACTGACATATTTCCAGTTGAACTTCTTAACCAAAATTTTGTCGAAATAGACTCCATGCAAAACCTGGGTGCGGTGTTTCACCTAGGTTTCTTGTTCCACAAACATATTTCTAATATAATTTTGTAATCAGATTTCTACCATACTCGCGATCTGAGACACATTTCAATACATCTGAATAAAGCTACTACCATTTCGCTAGCTAAGAGGCCCCCCTTTCAATCTCCAGGGGGGGGGGGGGGTGGAGGTTTTTTTAAATAAATATTTTCGGACAGAATCTGCAGAATCTGCGTGAAATAAATAATTCGTCGACAAGTGTTCTATATAGACATGTAATAAAATTTGAAATTTTCAGCGCGCCGCCGCGCCAGGTTGAAAAAAAATATTTGTCCGGGACAAAACTCCAGCCCTACCCTCCTGGAGATTGAATGGGGGGCCCCCTCATGCTCTAGTGAGCAGACTGCTGTAATGCTTTGTTGTTCGGTTGTTCCGAGAAATATGGAACCAGTTTGCAGCGTGTACAGAATTGCATTGCCAGGGTGGTGACCAGGTCAAGTAGAGTCTAGACCCCTGCTTATGTCACTGCATCGGTCGCCTATTAAATCACGTGTTATTTTTAACCCTTACAGCGCGGGGATCGACTTTAGTCGTCAGAATCTGACGTCTGTAGACGTCAGATTCTGACGTCTAAAGTCGATCCCCGCCCTGAAAGAGTTACAAAATATATAATGCTCATAGACCCATAACATAGGTATTCAAAAGAATCAGAAACAGCTAACTAAGACATCTATGATGATTTAAAATTGAAAAAACCCTTTGGTCTCCATAGCTCATACAAAGATATTTCAGCGCTTTAAGGGTTAAATCATTTTAAATATTTTCTCATATAAAACACTATCTCCTTCACATCTCAGTGATTTATTGCATTTCAAAAAATCTCCAGCAAACACCGAAACTGTAAAATATAAGCTTTTACATCTAGGCCCACGGTCTAAGAGAAATATTATTCCGGCTTTCCACTTTCGTCGTTGCTGCGCCTAGTTCATGGAATAGTTTACCTCTTGACATACGAGATACAAAATCAGTCAAAAAAATACATTATGCCTATCACCTCAATCTGGAAACCCACAGACCGCCATATGATAATTTTTTTCGTTCATGTACCTCCCTTCAGCATACCTGTTTTAGCCCAAAGCGTCATTGAATCTCAATATTATTGAGAGATAGTGGCGCCATATCACTATATCATATTATCATTTCATGTGATCAACAGATCCAAATGACAACAGTTTAACAACATCTTACATGTCTTTATCAAAATGTTCCTAATCCTAATATAATGACCATTTTAAACACGTGCACACATTGAATTGCGTCACTTTTCCATAAAAATGTAGATATTTAAATCTGTGACACGATTTTGTATCAAATTTGTACAACGTCAGTCCAACATTGTACAAATGTGATACAAAATTGTGTCACAGATTTAAATATCTACATTTTTATGGAAAAGTGACGCAATCGTGTCACACGATCGGAAAAAATGGTGCACTTGACTTTAACTTCTTATCCTGTCATGATGTGATAACACCATCTGGCATATCTAGTCGCTTGCTTTACCAATGCTATAACGGCAGATGATTCTTGTATTATTCATTCCACGCTCGGGGTCGCAATTTGTTTTTCTGTCAGAGATCAGGTTATAAGCCATCCGATGAGTGTTGAATACCACAGCTTTGATTATTGACACAGGGGGTAACGCAACCCCTTGAGTGCGTGGGCACACCGGCACTTCTGCATTAACCCTTTCCACCCTGGACCACATTACGTATTTTAGCGAATAAGAGGCTTTGCAAAGCAATATCGCTATTATCATTGGCATTTCAGTGTTGCATTAGTGTTGGACATGCGTTGTACATGGTGGTTTAAAATTAATCGTTACAGCGCAGGGATCAACTTTAGACATCAGAATCTGGAGTCTGCAGACGTCAGGTTCTGACGTCTACAGTCGATCCCCGCACTGTGAAAGTAAACATATTTATAATGGCCGTAGACCCATCACATAGGTATTCAAATAAATCAGAAAGAGCTAACTAAAACATTTATAATGATTTTGAATTAAAAAAATCCTTTGGTGTCCATGGTTTACGCTAACGTGCTCCCGCGCTTGAAGAGTCAATACAGCACTCAGTCTGGGCCAACGCCCCCTCTTTACAAAGATTGGCACACTGCACCACAGTGGACGCTCAGTGAATTCGTTTAATTCTAGAAATACCGTTTGCTTATTTTAAGTGATTGGAATGTCTATACCCCTGGATATCATTACCATTTTAATAGTTATCCAGTATTGAATCAGTCCTGTTAAATATATAGCGATCCATATACCTAATTATACAAATGGTTTCACATTTGCACGGGGCCGAGAAACGGATTGCCTTTTATTTGAAATCATGACCGCTCTATACAAGGTGTTGTGCAAATAGTAAGTCATTTTGTAAGAAAATAAATCTGATACGAATATATGTTATAAAAAAATCACACGCAGTGACATCACCCAGTGAGCACAAAACAGTTGTACAACATTTATACAACGTCGGCCCAATGTCTTCGACGTTGGTCCAACGCTGTATAAATGTCATACAAAATGTTTTCTGTTTACTGGGCACACACTTGTAAGTATGATACCCTATCCGTCCAGGAAAATAAGACTGAATTAGAGAGGCTACAGTCGCTGGTTTGATGAGATCGTATCAGGTGCACAGGTCAGGCAACACACTCTACATTTCTGGGATGGACTCCCGAGTAAGACGTTCATTTCCTGGGTCGACAGGCGTCCCGTCGAATCCGTGCTCGGCCTCTTTCAATCAGTGCCACCCCCTCCACAGCCGCCGCGTCGTGTCCAAGCTGGGAGCCTGAGCTGTTCAATTTTATTCGCTCGCGATTCGTGTGAAATAAAAACACCAATCCGGTCTGTATTTACACAAGTCTCTACGAATAAGGTTGTTTTGTCTTTAGCGTAAGGTACTTAATTAGCAAGTGAGTAAATACGGGATTGATTCTCGTTTTGTTCGGGAGAGAAGGAAACTATCGTTTTGAAATTTCTGAAGGAAAACGCTGCTCGACTGGAGTTGACTAACTTGCAATGTGGGCGATAAAACGTGAATACAGAACTCCGGACGTCATCTCTAATGTTAACTGAATGACGGTCAACTCCGGTCGAATAGCCGATTACTTTAACTCTTTCATGTGGAATGATCGTTCATTATTTGCGGAATTAAACTGTAAAATGATTAATTTAGACCATATTCACATCTTTAGGATATAAAAATAGATATCAATGGTGGTATGGATTGGGGTTAGAGCGGCACCTCAGAAAACACAAAACATTTAAACTTAACTTGAAGTGTTTTTTAAAGAAGTAAACACGTTGGCTCTTTTATAAAATATGTAAATCATGTTATATACTTGTATGTTGTTTGTATCTGTATCTGTATATTACGTGGCAGTACGCACTATTGTGCTATTGCGCCACAGGAGTAACTTAGCAAGGCCTCTTATCATTCATGATATCATTCATGGCCTTATATATGTGCCAAGTTCTCCACATTGTGGATTTTCTGAGGGCTCGCCGGATGGAAACTGCGCCAACGTCCATTGAGGTTCTTTCACGTCCAACTCAAAGTCAGTATGACAAGCCATCTGATTACGTGGTTTTCTGATCCCCACGACACGACATCGATGCACGCATGTCTCAGTGTATACAGCACCGGGTTGTCCCAGGCGGTGTCCCATCCCAATTATGGACCAGGCTCGGCGTTGCTTAACTTCAGTGATCGAGCCGACACCGATGAGCTAACGCCGTATTCCGTATATGTTTTGTCAGCATTATTAATGAACTTGATAATTATACTAATGTATAAGAGTACTAATGTATGAATGTATGACTTTAAAATTGGCGAATAAAAGAAGAATTAAAAAATGTAATGACGCCGTGAAAAGCAAAAATATATTGCCGTGGAGCGCAAGATGTGCCGTCATTGCCAGACTTATTATCTATGAATATTTAGCTACGAACCCGCACACAATCTGACAATCGGCTAACTATTAGCAAGCTGTTGCATTGTGTGGCACAAAAAACGCAATACCTTGAGATTTGTATGTACGACGAAGATGCAGACCTCATAAACGCACTCGGTGGGATTTGCATTCATGACGTTAGGAGCCGTTGTGGGCATTGAAGAGGTCGAATCACACCGCGGCATTGAAGGGGCCAGTCAAACCCGACTTCCCGAGTTTTGGCACCTATATCGCTTGGCACAAAATAGGCGTGAAGTAGAGGCAATTGGTTTGGACGAGACACTGCGGTCCGTCCCCAGCCTAAACTCGCGGCCGCGCTGAAAGACCTTAATGGACCGCGTTATTGGCGGCACAGGGATCCCGGGCGTGTGCGACGGCGGCGGGGATTATGGCCAACGCCGGCTCGCCGGTGGGCCAACGTCGCAGCCGTTGGCCCACCAGCGAGCCGGCGTTGGGTTACGGCGGCCATAGCGGGCTGATCCAGATTTCGCTCTTCTGGATCGCCTCGTACACACCTGTCTAAACAGGGATCCGCTGGCGGCCAGGAGACCCCGAAAACGAGAGACCCTAGCGCCGGTGTAATGCCGAGCCAGCGGGAGAACCACTGGGCCAGCATTGGGCTAGCATTGGCTGAGATGTCCTGGTAGCCTGCCAGATTGGTGAGAGTCGCGCATATCGAGAATTCCTGAACGCTTGTCTTGTTGTTTTGAGGGCATGCTGTGGGCATGGGTGGTAGCGTGCTGCAGTATGCAGCACAATCAGCAGTAAAACTTTTTATCGGCGTTTTAGAGTTGAGCAAAGTAGGCCTACAATTGAATTTGTCTCCAATGTCTGCTTGAATGAGAAGTTTCACTCTGAGAAAATGAAAGGACATGAATGGGGTTTTAGGCCACCTTTGTGCACAAAAACAGGGCTAAACTGGCCAAGAGAACCTCTAGGGGATGGTGAGGTGAAGGATATGACACTCACTGCCCTCCATGAAATTTGAGCCATGATGGTCTGAGGCCGAGCACGCTACCTGTCGGTCACGGAGGCTCTCCACAATATTGAATCTTTACGCGTGAGCAAGGAAGAAACAATTTTCTTTGAAACTTGAAGGTCAGAGTGGGGATCGAACCCGCGATCTCCGACTTTCCAAGCAGGTAGCTTTAACCACTGGACCAGGGGCCCCGCCCTTCGTCTCTGGGAATACCAGGAGTGCGTATCTAAGAGCTCCAGAGGTCAAGGTGTGTAATGATTACTGGAGAAAACGAGGGCTCCTCTTTTGTAAATATAACCTTTTGCGCACTAAAGTCGAATAATAAAAATCATGAATTTGGATATTTTCATGTTTTCAAGAACGTCTATAATATGTAACATTTTGTTTTTAAACAATTTGAACAGTGATGCAAAAATTCCAATTCGCCATCACTGCATATTTTATTCTTGAAAATATTTTTCTGATGCCGAATATATCTATAATCTACATCTTTAGCGTCGTGTCTATTTGTTTTCGATCATACCACTATGAAAGCTTTCATCAACTTTATTCGAATAATTATTACCTGAATTTGTGAAATTTAAGTTGCAGCGAATATATTATATGAACGTCAAAGATTGAAGGCATATCTTACTTTTAAAAATATACAGCCGAGTGTTGCCGATTCACTTCGGCCGCGAGACGATACCCAATAGATAACAACTTGCCGCTTCGACTTTGTTGACGTGAAATATGTTGTAGATATTTAGTGCAACTGCAGGATTTGAGCACAAGGTCACATGTTGCGATGTAGGCGCAGATCACCAAATTCAAATTGATCATGTGTTATGAAGATAACCGAAATAATAACAACTTAAAAGGCGCAGCGAATTCATCACTTAGTAATTGATTGATCAGCCTCGAACATGCAGAACGTAGTGAAATTAATTGAGGCTTTACCCGCAACGTTACTCCCACCCTGTAAATACAAACACATTTGTATAACATTTATGCAATGCCGGACCAACGTCAAAGACGTTGGGCCGCCGTTGTATAAATGTTATGCAAATGGTTTGTGTTTACTAGGTAAATGACTCCTACAGTGCCATTGAGTCTCAATATCGTTGAGATATACTGACGCGATTATTATTATAATTGGGAACTCGCAATTTTCAGCAGAGTGATTTTTCAGTATTGTTAATCTAACCTGTCGCGTCTTGTTAAAAATAATTATTTCAATCCGAGGGATATAAGATAAAGCAGACTTAAGACGACTGTGGTCGCGCTTAACGTTTTTACCTTATCAGCGCGGGGACCGATTTTATCCGTCAGAATCTGACGCCTATAGACGTCAGATTCTGACGTCTATCCCAGCCTTGAAAGAATTACAAATTTATAATGGCCGTAGACCCATAACATAGGTATTCAAAAGAAGCGGGAAAAGCTAACTTAGACATTTATGATGTTTTCAAATTGGATATAAAACACTTTGGTCTCCATAATTTATGCAAAAAAATTTCAGAATCTTAAGGGTCAGGATCACAAACTGACGCTATCATTGAGCGGGGACTGGCACGTTACGATCGCTCAGTGAATTCGTTTAATTCTAGAAATACCGTTTGCTTATTTTAAGTGATTGGAATGTCTATACCCCTGGATATCATTACCATTTTAATAGTTATCCAGTATTGAATCAGTCCTGTTAAATATATAGCGATCCATATACCTAATTATACAAATGGTTTCACATTTGCACGGGGCCGAGAAACGGATTGCCTTTTATTTGAAATCATGACCGCTCTATACAAGGTGTTGTGCAAATAGTAAGTCATTTTGTAAGAAAATAAATCTGATACGAATATATGTTATAAAAAAATCACACGCAGTGACATCACCCAGTGAGCACAAAACAGTTGTACAACATTTATACAACGTCGGCCCAATGTCTTCGACGTTGGTCCAACGCTGTATAAATGTCATACAAAATGTTTTCTGTTTACTGGGCACACACTTGTAAGTATGATACCCTATCCGTCCAGGAAAATAAGACTGAATTAGAGAGGCTACAGTCGCTGGTTTGATGAGATCGTATCAGGTGCACAGGTCAGGCAACACACTCTACATTTCTGGGATGGACTCCCGAGTAAGACGTTCATTTCCTGGGTCGACAGGCGTCCCGTCGAATCCGTGCTCGGCCTCTTTCAATCAGTGCCACCCCCTCCACAGCCGCCGCGTCGTGTCCAAGCTGGGAGCCTGAGCTGTTCAATTTTATTCGCTCGCGATTCGTGTGAAATAAAAACACCAATCCGGTCTGTATTTACACAAGTCTCTACGAATAAGGTTGTTTTGTCTTTAGCGTAAGGTACTTAATTAGCAAGTGAGTAAATACGGGATTGATTCTCGTTTTGTTCGGGAGAGAAGGAAACTATCGTTTTGAAATTTCTGAAGGAAAACGCTGCTCGACTGGAGTTGACTAACTTGCAATGTGGGCGATAAAACGTGAATACAGAACTCCGGACGTCATCTCTAATGTTAACTGAATGACGGTCAACTCCGGTCGAATAGCCGATTACTTTAACTCTTTCATGTGGAATGATCGTTCATTATTTGCGGAATTAAACTGTAAAATGATTAATTTAGACCATATTCACATCTTTAGGATATAAAAATAGATATCAATGGTGGTATGGATTGGGGTTAGAGCGGCACCTCAGAAAACACAAAACATTTAAACTTAACTTAAAGTGTTTTTTAAAGAAGTAAACACGTTGGCTCTTTTATAAAATATGTAAATCATGTTATATACTTGTATGTTGTTTGTATCTGTATCTGTATATTACGTGGCAGTACGCACTATTGTGCTATTGCGCCACAGGAGTAACTTAGCAAGGCCTCTTATCATTCATGATATCATTCATGGCCTTATATATGTGCCAAGTTCTCCACATTGTGGATTTTCTGAGGGCTCGCCGGATGGAAACTGCGCCAACGTCCATTGAGGTTCTTTCACGTCCAACTCAAAGTCAGTATGACAAGCCATCTGATTACGTGGTTTTCTGATCCCCACGACACGACATCGATGCACGCATGTCTCAGTGTATACAGCACCGGGTTGTCCCAGGCGGTGTCCCATCCCAATTATGGACCAGGCTCGGCGTTGCTTAACTTCAGTGATCGAGCCGACACCGATGAGCTAACGCCGTATTCCGTATATGTTTTGTCAGCATTATTAATGAACTTGATAATTATACTAATGTATAAGAGTACTAATGTATGAATGTATGACTTTAAAATTGGCGAATAAAAGAAGAATTAAAAAATGTAATGACGCCGTGAAAAGCAAAAATATATTGCCGTGGAGCGCAAGATGTGCCGTCATTGCCAGACTTATTATCTATGAATATTTAGCTACGAACCCGCACACAATCTGACAATCGGCTAACTATTAGCAAGCTGTTGCATTGTGTGGCACAAAAAACGCAATACCTTGAGATTTGTATGTACGACGAAGATGCAGACCTCATAAACGCACTCGGTGGGATTTGCATTCATGACGTTAGGAGCCGTTGTGGGCATTGAAGAGGTCGAATCACACCGCGGCATTGAAGGGGCCAGTCAAACCCGACTTCCCGAGTTTTGGCACCTATATCGCTTGGCACAAAATAGGCGTGAAGTAGAGGCAATTGGTTTGGACGAGACACTGCGGTCCGTCCCCAGCCTAAACTCGCGGCCGCGCTGAAAGACCTTAATGGACCGCGTTATTGGCGGCACAGGGATCCCGGGCGTGTGCGACGGCGGCGGGGATTATGGCCAACGCCGGCTCGCCGGTGGGCCAACGTCGCAGCCGTTGGCCCACCAGCGAGCCGGCGTTGGGTTACGGCGGCCATAGCGGGCTGATCCAGATTTCGCTCTTCTGGATCGCCTCGTACACACCTGTCTAAACAGGGATCCGCTGGCGGCCAGGAGACCCCGAAAACGAGAGACCCTAGCGCCGGTGTAATGCCGAGCCAGCGGGAGAACCACTGGGCCAGCATTGGGCTAGCATTGGCTGAGATGTCCTGGTAGCCTGCCAGATTGGTGAGAGTCGCGCATATCGAGAATTCCTGAACGCTTGTCTTGTTGTTTTGAGGGCATGCTGTGGGCATGGGTGGTAGCGTGCTGCAGTATGCAGCACAATCAGCAGTAAAACTTTTTATCGGCGTTTTAGAGTTGAGCAAAGTAGGCCTACAATTGAATTTGTCTCCAATGTCTGCTTGAATGAGAAGTTTCACTCTGAGAAAATGAAAGGACATGAATGGGGTTTTAGGCCACCTTTGTGCACAAAAACAGGGCTAAACTGGCCAAGAGAACCTCTAGGGGATGGTGAGGTGAAGGATATGACACTCACTGCCCTCCATGAAATTTGAGCCATGATGGTCTGAGGCCGAGCACGCTACCTGTCGGTCACGGAGGCTCTCCACAATATTGAATCTTTACGCGTGAGCAAGGAAGAAACAATTTTCTTTGAAACTTGAAGGTCAGAGTGGGGATCGAACCCGCGATCTCCGACTTTCCAAGCAGGTAGCTTTAACCACTGGACCAGGGGCCCCGCCCTTCGTCTCTGGGAATACCAGGAGTGCGTATCTAAGAGCTCCAGAGGTCAAGGTGTGTAATGATTACTGGAGAAAACGAGGGCTCCTCTTTTGTAAATATAACCTTTTGCGCACTAAAGTCGAATAATAAAAATCATGAATTTGGATATTTTCATGTTTTCAAGAACGTCTATAATATGTAACATTTTGTTTTTAAACAATTTGAACAGTGATGCAAAAATTCCAATTCGCCATCACTGCATATTTTATTCTTGAAAATATTTTTCTGATGCCGAATATATCTATAATCTACATCTTTAGCGTCGTGTCTATTTGTTTTCGATCATACCACTATGAAAGCTTTCATCAACTTTATTCGAATAATTATTACCTGAATTTGTGAAATTTAAGTTGCAGCGAATATATTATATGAACGTCAAAGATTGAAGGCATATCTTACTTTTAAAAATATACAGCCGAGTGTTGCCGATTCACTTCGGCCGCGAGACGATACCCAATAGATAACAACTTGCGGCTTCGACTTTGTTGACGTGAAATATGTTGTAGATATTTAGTGCAACTGCAGGATTTGAGCACAAGGTCACATGTTGCGATGTAGGCGCAGATCACCAAATTCAAATTGATCATGTGTTATGAAGATAACCGAAATAATAACAACTTAAAAGGCGCAGCGAATTCATCACTTAGTAATTGATTGATCAGCCTCGAACATGCAGAACGTAGTGAAATTAATTGAGGCTTTACCCGCAACGTTACTCCCACCCTGTAAATACAAACACATTTGTATAACATTTATGCAATGCCGGACCAACGTCAAAGACGTTATGCCGCCGTTGTATAAATGTTATGCAAATGGTTTGTGTTTACTAGGTAAATGACTCCTACAGTGCCATTGAGTCTCAATATCGTTGAGATATACTGACGCGATTATTATTATAATTGGGAACTCGCAATTTTCAGCAGAGTGATTTTTCAGTATTGTTAATCTAACCTGTCGCGTCTTGTTAAAAATAATTATTTCAATCCGAGGGATATAAGATAAAGCAGACTTAAGACGACTGTGGTCGCGCTTAACGTTTTTACCTTATCAGCGCGGGGACCGATTTTATCCGTCAGAATCTGACGCCTATAGACGTCAGATTCTGACGTCTATCCCAGCCTTGAAAGAATTACAAATTTATAATGGCCGTAGACCCATAACATAGGTATTCAAAAGAAGCGGGAAAAGCTAACTTAGACATTTATGATGTTTTCAAATTGGATATAAAACACTTTGGTCTCCATAATTTATGCAAAAAAATTTCAGAATCTTAAGGGTCAGGATCACAAACTGACGCTATCATTGAGCGGGGACTGGCACGTTACGATCTATTTAGTCGGGATGGGAACTAAGGGATAACCTTCAAGTTTAACCAGATCTCGTTTGTTATTGTTAACGGATGAAAATGTAGTGCACACCAAATAGTGATCGGTTATTGTTCGTTGTCCTGAGATCAGGCTACCATTAGGACTCCGGCCGTGGTGACCCTTTCAGCGCGGGCACCGACTTTAGACGTCAGATTCTGACGTCGATAGACGTCAGAATCTGACGTCTAAAGTCGATCCCGCACTGAAATATTTATGGACTCATAACATTATAGGTGTTCAAATGAAGCGGAAATAGCTAACTAAGACATTTATGATGATTTCAAATTGAAAAATTCCTCTGGTCTCTTTGTTTATATAAACATTTTTCAGAGGTTTAAGGGTCACACGCCGCAACTACAATATATTCAGTCCCTGAATCTGAAAACTTGTATCTCCCATATAATAGCTGACTGTGTCCGACAAATCAAGAATGAGTATGCAGACAAAATGCCGTAGGCAAAACGTCACAAAAACAGGGTGTAGATTAGTTTGACCGGTAAATCGTTTTTTTTAAGCCACAACACTTGGTAGGCTGCTTCACGACACTTGCTCGTCTATGTTACAGCACGTTTTTTCTATTTCTCAGACACGTTGCACCATAGCCAAACCAGTCGAAGTGCCGTAATTGCAATAAATCACCAGACAAATTGTCGTAACAACAAGATCCATACAAAATTAAAGTGATTATTTTATCATAAAAATACAGTTAGATTAAGATCCCAGCTAACACGAATCACTCACCCATTGCTGGTTCAATGCTGGTCCACCGTCTACGACGCTGGCCCAACATTGAACCAGCAATGGGTCTTGTGTTTGATGTTATGAAGTATTTATGACATTTTGCCTTCGCAGAATGCAGCTCGATTGAGACAAGCTAACAAATGATCAGTGGGTAATTCCTTGTCATCTACATGTAAATGTCATCTGTAGATTGGGATGTAATGTCATACTTTAACAGATTAGGTGTGGCACTAGTCCTTGACATATTTCTTGAAATTACTTAGTCATTGAAAGTTGCCTTTGCTGACGCATGTACCTGTCTCAACTATTATTCCTGACACCAATGACAGCTTTAGGCGCAGACCGGACCTTTCAAAAATAATAAGCCTAATTGGTTCTTCATTTGATATTCAAACATGCACATTTGTAATCAATGTCAGTGGATAAAACATTTGACAAATATCACCAACAAGCTCGTCTTAGTGGTGAAAGAATCTAAAGACATCGGCGTCCACGTTAAAGACCAAGTGAAGTGATTTTAGTTTAGCAAGGCGAGAAAAACTATGAGAGACAAAAATCATTGGCCTTACATGTAGGCCTATGTAGAAGTAGAAAAAACAAATAAACTTACTATTTTTCCGGAGTTTTTTATAATCTTATATAATAGTGTCTATTTTATACTGATATAAATATTATTTATTGAATATGAGTTCATTAATCTCAAATCGCAAAAGAGATGCAGCGAGTTTAAATTAAAGTTCAAACATTCTGTCAGACTGGTAAGCAAACTTACATTAAACACTGCATGTCATGGGGCGTTCACTATTATTACAAAAAAGTCTATGTACTTTCTTGTATTCCGGCACTCAATCTAAATTGCGCGTTGGGTGAATGTTGGGCCAACGTCGTGTGACACTGGGCCATGAGCTCAATCAGCGATAGAAACCTTACTGGTGCTGGACCGCCCACGCAAATCAGACTGGGAGTGGTCAGCTGCATGTTGTCAGCACACACGAGGCCTTCGCCCAATGCTGATTCAATGTTGGGTAAGCGTCGAAGACGGTGGGCCAACATTGAAACAGCATTGGGTGAATGCCTCGTGTTTGCTGAGGCAGCACCCACGCATCGAATAGGCTCAATAACAGCACAGGTGGGATCTTGTATGATCCTCGCGTCTCTGCAACGACAAAAAGCAGTAACTGCTCAATTGAAAGGTAAGCAGTTACTGCTGTTTGTCTTTGCACTTCCGCTACATCCAGAAGCTCATCGTGCGCAGTGACATAAAGCAGCCCATTCCGCGCATTCTAGCCTCCTGGCGAGTAACAAGGAACCTCTCAGTGAGCATGACTCACGCTTGGTACGTGACAACGAGGACTGGACTAGAGATGACGATCCTGGCTGCATCCTTGTATGTGAATCGCCAAATGAGGAAGCGTTGGTAAATTTTGTCGTGGAATTAGACATTATTTGCCTTCCTGATTGAATAAATATATCGTATGATGCCTATACTCAGTGGACGGCATCGTCATTTCCCGTTTGAGGGGGTGGGGCGCTCGGCACTAAGCCCTACAATGTTTATTTTGAAAAAATGCATTAGTATATAAGCCTGGGTAAAACTCTAAATAGATCTTATCTGATCTTTTATTTTATATACTGTGAAAATATAGTCTGATGAGATCTCTATGGTCTGAGGGCAGCCAAAGGTGGTAATGTGGCACTCATTTATGGAATGTTGTGGTTGTTAGAAACCGCAAATTGTTTGAAACACTTCCTCGTGTAGTTGTTTGAGCAGCAATTGGAATATATGCTCATTAAAAGAGAGTTGAATAGATGGATGAATGAACGAATGATTGATGAATATGGAAAATGAATGGATATGATATGGAATGAATGAATGAATGAAAGAATGAATGAATTAATAATAATAAAGCCTTTTTTTTATCGAGGGTACAGGTATATACAACAACGTACAAAATCAATAAAAATTAAAAACATACATACATGTATGTACCAACCCACTGAGCATAGCTCATCCGCCGTGGGGCCCTCATACATAAACATTAAAAAACATACATCGATATATACATCTATTTAAATAATATAATAATATATACATAACTCGTATGATTCATTTACTTATATAATATAAAATAGTAATAATAACATATATTTAAATTCGTGTACATGGTAAATCTGACAATCTATTTGACAGCAACATATAATTTTACAAACATCTACAGAAGAAGTGATCATTTTGAAGTAAAACAATTTGCATGATTGATTTGTATACATGGAAATAATTGATAAAATAAAATATAGTTGGACATTTTTTATATTGAGGTATATTTATATAGCTCAGTACCTAACCTCATATTACATAACTTATAAAATAATGTATGGTATCGATATAATATATATACATACATACATATATATACACATATATATATATATATATATATATATATACAGTATATACATTGTAAACATGACAACTACAAACACACATACATAAATTACATTTGAGAGTACAATTAAAGCACAATTGCAGACAACATATTATATATTATTTCAAACACAATAATTACAAATCTGATATATGTATATTGTACCTACTTTTTATTTCCGTTTTGTATTCGCGTACGCATTCTTTTATTGTCGTTGCTTTGCGTGCTTTATCAGATAGAAAATTCCAGATTTTTGGACCTTTAAACCTGAGGCTTTTGTGATGAGCTGCTGGTACATGGAGTTTATTGCTTGTCTTCGATCTTAAGAATGATTTGTGTTTGTGCATGTTGGTTTAAATAAATTAGATATATAATCAGGGGTAAGGTTGTTTAGAGCTTTGAATACCATTGTGGCCTGTTTTTCCCGAACAATTTTATCAAAAGTATCCCATTCAAGTTGATCGAACAGAGGACTAGATGGGGAATACTTATCTGCATCCAGAATAAGCCGTGCGGCTTGTTTTTGTAATTTTATTATTGAATATATGTCAGTTTTGTTACATTGTCCCCATATAGTGCAGCAATATTGTAGGTGTGGTTTATTATAGTAGTTATAATGCAAAATACGGGTCTTTGCAGGTAAATAATGTCTTATTTTTCTGAGTATAGACAGCTTAAAAGCAATTGCTTGTTTAACTTTTTTTACTTGACTATGCCACGTTAAGTTATTATCGATAAGCACACCTAAGAGTTTTTCTTGTTTGGTATTTTTTATTTGTGTGCCGTTAATATTTATGTTGATGTCTATTTCAGTTTCAGCTAAACGTGATTCTTTTGAGTGAGTGAGTGAGTGAGTGAGTGAGTGAGTGAAGTGAGTGAGTGAGAGAGTGAGTGAGTGAGTGAGTGAGTGAGTGAGTGAGTGAGTGAGTGAGTGAGTGAGTGAGTGAGTGAGTGAGTGAGTGAGTGAGTGAGTGAGTGAGTGAGTGAGTGAGTGAGTGAGTGAGTGAGTGAGTGAGTGAGTGAGTGAGTGAGTGAGTGAGTGAGTGAGTGAGTGAGTGAGTGAGTGAGTGAGTGAGTGAGTGAGTGAGTGAGTGAGTGCACGAGTTAGCGGTTGATTGAATTCAGAAACTAATTGGTAAATATAATAAAAGGAGTGGATTATAATGATATGTCTATCACTTGATATGTGAAGAAATGGGACTGGTCTCGGAAGGATTTCAAGGGAGATTTTGGTGCACGACGGGGCAAATCAAAGAATAAAATGTAAAATACTTTATAATTTTACTGTTCAACTTAATGTGTGTTTGTTGTTGTTCCAGTAAACTGATTTGCATAGGCTCAGAATAGAATTCATTCTCTTATGTAAAAGTTTAACTTTCCACCCACATCCTTTATATGACTCATATTTTCGTGCAGGGTTGTGAAAAAATTCATCAGTAACGTTAGTAGTTTGAATCCAAAAATACCATCCCAGCAGACACAAACTCTACGACGCTGTACCAACGTTAAACTAACATTGATTCAACGTCTTGTGTCATCATACGTAATCAAAACGCAAATTCACTGTTATCACCGACGTTATTACTAAAAAAAATCAAATTAATTTTAGTAATAATAATAAATGACAATAATTGAAAACTTACACAAAGTTATGAGTAAGAAGTGTATGTGGGTAGATGTGAGTGGGCGCTTTAGCTTCTATGCATTTTTGACTGAAGATTTAAATTGCCTAATGTATAGTATAAAACAGCGTGCGCGTATCAAGCTAATGGGTATGGTATGTGGAATTTGAGTTAAAAAAAAGCCATATCTTTAGCTTGATGCTTTTGCAAAATTATAAAAACTTCGTTCGTGGAAATGTTATGTCCTTGAAGGTTAAAAAAATCCAGGCAAGATCCAGGCAGATTTTAACAATCGACGTGTATTCTAGGCGTGTCATGCAGCTACAATATGTAGGTGACGCCTAGTCACATGGTGTAGCCAGGGACAACCCGACCGACTTTAGTCGTCTGAATTTGACGTCTGTAGACGTCAGAATCTGACGATTAAAGTCGATTCCGGCACTGTAAGAATGAATGGGCCGTAGACCCATAACAGCTATCTAAGACATTTATAATGATTTCAAATTGAAAATAACCCTTTGGCCACAATTGTTTTCATAAAAGATTCAGCGCTTTAAGAGTTAAACAGTGCGCACACAGCAAGGACGAGGCATTAAACCAATGCTGGCTTAATGTTGTGGCAGCCAGAAAACACGTGACGATGAAAAAATGTTGTTTTAATGTTGGGCCAGCGCCGCAGACGATGGGCCAACTTTAAACAACATTGTTTCATCGTCTCGTGTTTTCTGGGTTTTCTGTCAGTGTCAGTATTCTCATGTCCCGTGGCTAAGACCAAGCACATTTTGGGGAAACATACGTAACAAACGTCTCCATATACGTAAATTATGCTTGTGAAGACGCCGATATTCAAATCCATCAATCCCCAGTAGTCACGTGTTTGTTATTTAAATGTCAGCACAGAGGAATACCTGGATACACAAAATGAAATTCAGCTGATTTTTAAGAGACACCCAAAAGCAAAAAGGCTCGTCAGATTTGTTATGCATTCGATAAAAAATACCTGTCACTGCCACACATCCCAGCAAACACGATACGTTAAACCAATGCCGATTTAATGTTGGGCCGACGTCGGGCCAGCATTAAATCGGCAATGGTTTTACGTATCGTGTTTACTGGGATACGTTCCCAGCAAACCCGAGGCACTGACCCAATGCTGGGTTAATGTTGGTCCACCGTCTAGAACGCTGGCCCAGCATCAACCCAGCATTGGTTTAGCGCCCCATGTCTGCTAGGCCTGGCTCGCTTAGCGCTATTTTTGGCGTGCTTATCATATTTTTAATAGTCCCATTGGTGACAAAGGCACACTGCAGAAACAAAAAGTAGTAACCACTTACTTGAAAAGTAAGCAGTTACTGCTGTTTGCTTTTGCACGTCGAAGAGCAAAACACAAAAAGCAGTAGCTGCTTACTTTAATGGTGATCAGTTACTGCTCTTTGGGCTTGCACGTCCGTGTAGATAGGTAAGCGGACATTGGGGATACTGTGGATCCTGGTTTGTCTGGATCAGGCACAATCCCTGGGCATTACTCACGCCATACCGCTTTGAATGGCAAAAAGCGGTAACTGCTCACTTGTGAAGTAAGCAGTTACTGCCTTTTGCCTTTGCACGGCACCACAGAGATACGATTCATACTGATTTATAGATTTCACCTGATCTAGAACAGACCTGTGTTCACCAAGGCTACCCAGCTATTTATACGAGAAGTTGATCCAGTGCTGGTGTAATGTTGGTGCACCGTCTGCGACGGTGAACCAACATCACGCCAACACTGGTTAAACTTCTCGAGTTTCCGGGTACATGGCAAAGACGAACAGCAGAGCCCGTTACCAGTCAATCATGTTGGTCACGTGGATAAAATATGCCATTACCATTGTCATGATTGTTAACATCTTTCAAAACAAAACTTGAAATAGACCTATTTAGCCAGGCGAAGAAAATAGAATGGCAGATGTATTAGTGCACCGTAGTTAATATGGTATACAACAAAACTTGTTTCATTATTTCAAAATGTTAATTAACTATTATGTCAGATTGCTTTAGCTAACTTTGACGGATTTAAATGTGGAGAGGGACGTGGCGCAATGGCTAGAGCCCGGAGCTTTGCCAATGTCGCTGCCTGCTGCACGAGTTCGAGGCTCGCTAGGTGCAGGGTTTTCAGAGAAATATCATGTTTCTCGCCTCTCAACGCTGGGACATCGTGGTATCAATGTTGTGTTCTTGGGCAAGGTACTTCACCCTCAAGTGCTTCACTTCACTCAGGTGTAAATGAATGCATGGTGGGACAGAGATGGCAATAATTATTATCATGATTATTGTTGTACGACAAAATACTAGCGCCACATGGCTGCAGTGCTGTATATGTTCCCCGGGGAGTTGAGATGGTACATGAACGAACATGTCGAATGACCAGGGATAATATTAAGTAAAGTGCCATGAGCAGCCCTAGGCTGGATATGTGCGCCATATAAATACTCAAATTATTATTAGTATCATTATCATTATCACATCAAATCAAATCGAATCAAATCACAACGTACATGTAGTATTACATCAAGTATAATTTAGAAAACTATCACGCGCCCACGAACGTCCATGGGACGGATTCAGACGCTTTATAAGTGTTCCATTATAATTATTTATTTTTATTATTGGAGGCCTACTGAAGCAAATTTCACAAATTTTTTTACACTCGCCATGTTTTTGGCATTTTTATTGACACTGAAATTAACGGCATCTCGTTCAATTGGATAACAATCACAATAAGAATTACGGCGATGTTAGCAGGGTTAGTTTTCTAACGTTATTCATCCGATTATATCCATTTTTCACCAATTTGTTGTGGATCGCGGATCGTGGTTTTCTAATGTTATTCATCCAATTATATCTATTTTCACTAATTTGTTGCGGATCGCGCATCGCGGAAGTATAGTTTTAAATATTGATATAATTTGTGCAATATCCAGTAAGTGGGAATCCACATTATATCTGGTTTTATATTTTCTTAATGACAGAGAACGGTACCTCGCCATATTTTTCATTACTGGCAGCATTCAGTAACTTTGTGATCACATGAGGAACTTATGGCCCGGGGGTACAATGAATTATTCCCGGTATCTTGTCTCTATCAAAAAGGCGGAGTCCTCGTGACCGGAAAATCTGACTAATTTATGAACACAAAAGCAGCGCGCGTGATGTCCTGGTCCAGAATGTCTAAAACCATCCATCTGAAACTAGAAGTTGGCCCAGAGCCGGGTCAACCTCACATCACCCTAGACCGGCGCTAACGCAAAGGTGTAAATCAGCCTGGCACTAAAACCTTTACTGAGATGTCCTCGCATGTTGTAGTTGATTAACAGAAGGAGTATTTAAATGGATATAAACTGGACATTTTGTACCTATATTCAGAATGAACTACTTGAAAACAGCATAATCATTATAGACAAACCCGAAACAAAATGATGTTGCGACCCATTTTGGCGAGAATAGTTATTTAGGATCAGGCGTTTTCCCATATTCTTTATCAGATGGTCGGCTTGTCTGGATTCCATGACGATGCTGACCCGTTTTTTTCCCACTCGGCAGTCGGGCAAATATGGGCAACGCTGGTCCTACATTCGACAATCACTAATGTTATAGCGAATACAAATTAACAACCGGGACATTCAAATCACCGACAACGACAAACACATCTTCCAAACTATCTTATTTACCGATTTAAAATTACATATAATTCTAATTATCACATTCTAATTATAACTTTGCATGCTACTTCATATCCATTATTTATTAACGAGAAAGCAACCAAAATCACAGTTGCAGATAGTAATATGTTGACCACGCGAGATCGGTGAACAATGACGAAATTGCGATATCCTTTTTGCGTGTTATTCCTTGCTTATACTTTATTATCATGCACAGGCTACCGATGCTGGTTTAATGTTGGCAAACCGTCTGCGACGCTTGCCAACATTAAAGCAGCATTGGTCTTATGTTTTCCCGGTACGCTTGGAGAATGCCATGCTTCGTCAATCATTATCGTGATTATTGACCAATTGTGTGTGGCGTCCATCATGTTAATTAATAATCACAGTGGTTCGCTTGCAAAAATCTGTCTTTTTGTGGATAGTCTCCGGATTCACAGCACCAACAGACTGTGGTAAATTAGCGCGTTCCTGTATATAATGATAGGATAAAGCCTCAGCCTTTTCCACAGTTAAGAATGTAGAGCTCCGAGGGCTTTAACTGTTAAAACACACCCGACCATAATGAGGATTTTCATAATTAACAGCTCGGTCACACCTGACTGATTACAGCACAGACCTACTACATGTATGATAATTGGTCTGCACTTGATCAACAATAATTTTCCATTCCCTGCTTAGAATGTAGTGGTCGGACAAAGCAAATAGTCTAGTGGTGTGTTTTAACTGGTAATCCCTGTCTAATTATAGTGGATATGACTGTGTACATTTTTAAGATCAAAATGTGAAATTGTCTCATAATACATTTTGGACGATCACAAAACTCTCCCCCAACACCACGCGTGTCACAATAATCTCTTCTTTCAACGTACCTTATGGTTTACCACCAATTATTGTTAACTTTCTCTTATGTTCATTAAAAATAGTCTACGACGCTGGCCCAAAATTAAACCAACATCGGGTCAGTTATCTTAACTTTTATAATGAACATAAGATAAAGTTAACAATTATTGGTGGTAAACCATAAGGTACGTAATAAACAGATAAAACAAGGTGTAAGTTTAAACACCGATCATATAAAAATATTATCAGGTGGTGTGGCTTTCGCTGGCCATTGATATCCCGAGTGAATTGATATAAATGTCTTGTTTCTGCAGTCAGATCAGTGCGGCATAATTCTCACCATCTGTGACGAGCTGCAAACAAATTATTATAACAAAAAGTCTATACCGCGTCCACGCAGGATTAATAAAAAATGTGGAGAAATGAGCCTCGTCCCGGAAGAAATATAAAAGTCATAGCTATACCGAACATAAAGCATATATAATGATGTGATGAGAGTTAGTGTTTCTTATTAGCATAGTTATTATATGGAATTGTAAAAAAACCCTGCATAGATGGGGGAATTCTACTTGAGAAAAAACTGAGCAGATAGGTACCTCAGATGAGACCAATCCGCACGAGACTAATAATGCATAATAACTCGCAGAATATAGTCACTTAGGATGCAGAAATGTCTAATCTTTCACTTACTTGAGTGAGATATATTGTCCTTCACGTCCAAAGAAGCGATAAGAAAATATCCGCTTCAGCCTGTGTGTGCGCAAAGGTGGCATAAGACCCCATTCATTCATTCATTCATTTATTCATTCATTCATTCATTCATTCATTCATTCATTCATTCATTCATTCATTCATTCATAAATTTATCCATTAATTAATTAATTAATTAATTAATTAATTAATTAATTAATTAATTAATTAATTAATTAATTAATTAATTAATTAATTAATTAATTAATTAATTCATTCATTCATTCATTCATTTATTCTTTCATTCGTTCGTTCATTCATTCATTCATTCATTCATTCATTCATTCATTCATTCATTCATTCATTCATTCATTCATTCATTCATTCATTCATTCCATACTAGCCCAGCGTTGGTTCATTGTTGATTGTAGTATAAAAAATGTTTTGATAAATGACTAACGTTTGACTAAAGTCTAACCACAAAATCTATGAGCCTAAATCCCCTGCATTCATTCATTCATTCATTCATTCATTCATTCATTCATTCATTCATTCATTCATTCACTCATTCATTCATTCATTCATTCATTCATTCATTCATTCATTCATTCATTCATTCATTCGTCCATTCGTTCGTTCGTTCTTTCGTTCGTTCGTTCGTTCGTTCGTTCGTTCGTTCGTTCGTTCGTTCGTTCGTTCGTTCGTTCGTTCGTTCGTTCGTTCGTTCGTTCGTTCGTTCGTTCGTTCGTTCGTTCGTTCGTTCGTTCGTTCGTTCGTTCGCTCGCTCGTTCGTTCGTTCGTTCGTTCATTCATTCATTCACTCATTCCTTCATTCATTCATTCATTCATTTATTCATTCGTTCGTTCGTTCGCTCGTTCGTTCGTTCATTCTTTCATTCATTCATTCACATCCACTAGATTATTCAATTTCCTGATATCTGGTCACAGATTGGACATACCACTGATTTATTCATTCATTCATTCGATACTAGCCCAGCGTTGGTTCATTGTTGATTGTAGCATAAGAAATGTTTTGATAAATGACTAACGTTTGACTAAAGTCTAACCACTAAATCTATGAGCCTAAATCCCCTGCATTCATTCATTCATTCATTCATTCATTCATTCATTCATTCATTCATTCATTCATTCATTCATTCATTCATTCATTCATTCATTCATTCATTCATTCATTCATTTATTCATTCATTCATTCATTCATTCATTCATTCATTCATTCATTCGTTCATTCGTTCGTTCTTTCTTTCGTTCGTTCGTTTGTTCGTTCGTTCGTTCGTTCGTTCGTTCGTTCGTTCGTTCGTTCGTTCGTTCGTTCGTTCGTTCGTTCGTTCGTTCGTTCGTTCGTTCGCTCGCTCGTTCGTTCGTTCGTTCATTCATTCATTCATTCATTCATTCATTCATTCGTTCGTTCGTTCGTTCGTTCGTTCATTCATTCATTCATTCTTTCTTTCATTCATTCATTCATTCATTCATTCATTCATTCACATCCACTAGATTATTCAATTTCCTGATATCTGGTCACATATTGGACATACCACTGATTCAACACCAGACGGAATATTGCGAGACCATGAACCTAGGGTCGACATACCTTCACCAATGTAATATGGGGTGATGATACTAACAAGAATAGTCGTCTAATTTCCATCCACATCACACCTCTCCAAACAGGAAGGCGCCTGTCATCATACACAATGACACAATTTACAGTAAATATAATACGTTCATTCAATGCTGGTTGAATGTTGGGCCCAACATTCAACCAACATTGAGTGAATGTATGGTACTGGGCTAAGCGGAGTGAGAGCAACAAATCATGTAAAAAGGTAAAAAGCACTCAGTTTCTGCATTATTGCTCCTCACGATTTATATTCCCTTGCAATCAAAGCGTCGTATTTGTCACACATACAATTACATATGTGACACTATAATCCCAGCGGGGGAGAACCATGTATGGACCGAGTTTAATAAACTATTGTCTATTGTCTATTGTCTATTGAAGCTACCACTATAATGATGACAGAACACGCCAAACACACGTCGTGTTCTGTAAGTGGCCCACAACGGGGAATAAATAATTGATCAATTGATAGGACGATAACTGATGAATTGATGAGCATAACACCAGTGTCAGCGAATGGCGATTGATAGTGGCCCCAGAGACAATGGCCCAATGCTGGGTCAATGTTGGGGCAGCGTCATAGACTTGCGTCTTGCGCTTGCGCTGGGAGGGGGGGGGGGGTAGATGCCACCGAAAAATCTGATAATGGGTGATGGATGTAACAAAATGATGTGTAGCACAGATTAAGTGTTAATATTTACAGGTAGATTGTGCGCCTTAGCCCTTACAGCGCTGAAATATTTTTCGAGGTATTTAGGTATTCAAATGATATTTGAATACCTATTTTATGAGTCTACGACCATTTTATATATTTTAATTCTTTTAGCGAGGAGATCGTCTATAAACGTCAGAATCTGACGTCTACAGACGTCAGATTTTGATGTTTATAGACGGTCCCCGCGCTAAAAGGGTTAAATATGGTAGATTATTATTTGAGACCCTGTTCCTCGCTGTCTCACCAATGCTAGCCCTTAAATTACAAGGCTATTCCGCCCGTACAGCTCGGGCGGAATAGCCTTGTATTCAGGGCTATCTCAACGCTGGACAAGTGTCCATTCGCTATTCGATATATTATATTACATAGTGGGTGGAGACTTAATAAATACAAATGTACATACTAAATAAGTCATTTCATATCTGAGATCACATAGTGGCTCTCATTTTCCATGTGACAGATGTATGGCTTATGTCACATAATTTTTTTAAATGAGTTATATATAGACATCTAGCAAACACAGTGTCATGAGTGTGACTCTAGTGAGTGGCACGTACGACGGGGACTCCCGACTGATCATAGTTGGCACATGGGTCGGAAAAAATTGTGATGATATTTTCACGGTAGTGCTAATGGGATGATATTTTCAAGTTGATGACAAGTACCAGAAATACACAAGCTTATATATTTCTGAAACTACTCATAATTGTTCAATTCGAGAATCTTTGATTAATTTTTTTTTTATAATTTATTTGCATAATTTTTTAGAATGTTTTAAAATATTCAGAGTTTTAGAATTTCAAATATAGATGTTTAAACACTGTATGCGTGAGTATGCGTGTGCGACAATGCACAACATGTTTATTGTGAATCTAATTTCCACTTAGGCCTAACCATTTGCCTGCGAATCCCGACCGTAGTCGTTTTTAATCTGTTTTGCTACCAGGTTAAAATCACAGTTATTGAGAACGAAAGGCATGTTTAAACACCGACAGTTGCAAATGATTGGTCTCAAATTAAACATACATGAGTGATTTTCACCCACTTGAAGTTGTGGATCGCGTTAGCGATCCACAACTTCAAGTGGGTGAAAATTCAAATAAATTACCTTAACGGGATAACGGTTGATTGGAAGTGTCGTCTCATAACCTTGCAATAGAAGCCATGTCGATTATTCTATTATAAGCGGAGCAGGCTCGTACTTTGGACCGATTGTCTGCAAATCAGTTTTCATTATTTTTGGAATGCCCAGAATTTCCCCTGATTGCCTCAGTGAGATGCTGCGCACCCTCTCCTCCCCGTGGTAGGCCTAATTTAATCGAAAATGCAAAGCTTTTACCACCTAGTATTTGGATACGAAGGGTGTATCTGCCACTTTGTAAAGTGGCAGGCACACTCTTTCATATCCAAGTGGGCGACATATATGTAAATGTGATGTAAATTATAGAGATGTGACTCGTGCTTGAGATTAGGCGCCTCTATCGCCTAGAAGGTGCTCCCTGCGTGACACCCACACCGTTCTGATAGCTTCCCGAAAAAGGGAATATCTATCACGTGGTAATCTATATAAAACTCACCTGTTCTCATTCTTAATGTACAATATACCACCAAATACAACAATAAACACTCTGTTTTAGCCAGTCCGGTTGTGTATTTGTCCAGTAGTATAGTTTTGATTGAATATTTGATTTTTTTTCCGCGTGAACAATATTCTATTTTCAAATATTAAACGACTCTCTTCCTTGATTCTGTGATATTTTCCGACACTTTCTTTATTGTGTAAGGAGAGCGCAGCGCGAAATTAACGTCGATACACTGGTCTCTATCTCGACTCGACGAGGCCGCCATTAACGTGATCGTCTAGTCACAATGAAAAGGGAGAAACAATGCCATTTCTATGAAAACCCCACATGGGAACAGCGGGGTTCGAACCCGGGACACATGCATCACTGGCGAGGCAGTCAGACGCTCTAGCCATTGCGCCACGTCACCCTCTTTATTGTGTGAAAGCGCGCAGCGCGGGACCCTGCGAAGTTACCGTCGATACGCTGGGCTCATCCTCAACTCGACGAGGCCACCATTACCATTGAGAAGGGAGAAACAATGCTGCTTCTCAGAAAATCCCAGATGCGAACAGCGGGGCTCGAAACCTGGATAAATGTATGACTGGCGAGGCAGTCAGGCGCTTCAACCATTGCACTACGTCCCTTTTTCTCTTCTTTATTGTAAATTTCACGTTGTGTTTTATGTGACCGGATCACTACTCCAGAGCGGGGTATTCATCCGCATGCAACGCGGGCACTCTTTGTAGAGATGAGTAGGATCCACGTGTGTATGAATATTCGACACTGTTCAGAGAGAATTCATGGTTCCCGTTGTGAATAAATAGACACTGGTATACGTTTCATTATCAACCATGTCATGTTATATGCTAATATACCTAACGATCCCTTTTAATAAGCGCGTACACATTCCTCAATATTATGGGATAGGTCATGGAAAAATTTCATCCTGCATGCATATAAAATATAATGATTAAAAATGCTATCAATAACAAGCTGCATAAGAATGTTTCACATTTTATATGAAATATTGTCATGTTTCCATATTTCTATAGTACAGAATGTACAGGGGCCGTATTCTCGTACAAGTTACGATATATCGTAGGCTTCTGCTTGGTCGAGATGGCCATCTCGACCAATCAAAAGCCTACGATATATCGTAACTTGTACGAGAATACGGGCACAGTGCGGTTACTCTATCCTGCTTTTATTTCATGATCAGCAGCTTCCATTAGTCTGCTTAGATTGTCTCCCACAAGTATGACATCATATGTTATTTCTAATTCAACTACATACTGCTACTGCCATTCGTCGTATATTGATGTGTATCATCCAAACAAGTCATATTTGGATGGCACCAGTGTCTATTAAAGATGCATTGGCCTGACTATGTAGAGCAGGACAAAAAATGATTATCTAAAGATAACAGAATATTGTTAAAATATACTTTATGTGTCATGTATGAATCTACACAGGTAACGATAAAGAGAAAATGATAATAAATATCATCCTGCTCGATCATATGTATTATTTTAAGTATAATTTGTTCCTCTAAATATATTAGCTGTTACTGTGTCAATTAAATTTGTTTGAAAAACAGTCGCACATAGGCCTATTGTGTACCATGATATCTTAATATACATTAACGATAATATACACTGGAATTGAAATGTCATATCTGTCACTCATTTGAGACTTAAAGCCCGAAGGGTCATATTCCAGAATCCGTCTGACTGATTTAATAATTTAGAACGCTCGGTATCAAAATAACACAATAATGCCAAAGAAAAAACTAGAATAGTATGTTCTGCTTTTCCTTAACACAAAAAACTCTGAATTAATTTGTAAAAAACATCGCAAACACATGATTTTTTTCTATTTGAAATCATCATAAATGTCTTAGTTAGCTCTTTGTGATTCATTTGAATACCTAGTATGTTATGGGTCTACGGACATTAGAAATATTTTTACTTTAGACGTCAGGATCTGAGGTCTATAGACGTCAGATTCTGGCGACTAAAGTCGATCCCCGTACTGTAAGGGTTAAAGTGCTAAGTTATGGGATTGATATTTTATCAATTAATAACCTATATATATGAGGGTTGACGCAACATTGGGACAATTTCTGTTTGTAGGGAGCAGAGATCTCATTTGACCGGAATCCTGTCACCAAATTTGCATCAAACAATCCCGCAAAATGGGCGACTCAATCTGATCATTGACTGGCAACGTTGAGACAAAGTGTCAGCGACATCTGAAAACTGTCAGATACACACGAAAATAGATTTTAAGAGTACATGTAGAAAATAATATCATATATATCTATCAGGGACCATGCGCACTATTCTAGTGAGTTATTCAGCGAATGTTCACTAAATTATGAAAAGCTAACTCTCTTTTCAGGAATGTTCTCAGAAGATACTTGTTTTTTTAGCGAGAGGTGGCCATGTAACACTTTGGATAAGATGAACTCTTATTATCCGGAAAACAGGAGACGTCCACCCCATGTTGGTTAAAGGTTGGACCACAGCCTGCGACGCTGGCCCAAAACTGGTTCAATGCCCTGTTTGCTGGCAGCTGGGATACATGTAACAAGCGAGCCGCTAAGTACCCCTCAAGTATCTCACATGGTTGGGAATCTTTGCGCCGGGACGTTAGATTACCACAGGTATTTTCAGTAGGCCACTAAATGTACTTTGAATTGGCTGCAAATCGGCGAGTATCAACATAAAGCTGGCTTGATGGGAAGAAGGTGTGCTTGTTTGTTTGACCATCCTGATGGTCGTACTGGTCATTGGTGGGATATTCGACGAATTTCAGGGAAAGAATAATTGAGTACCACATACTGCATGCCAACCAGCAAACAGGAAACATGAACCCAATATCGGATCAATGCTGGGCAAGCGTCGTAGCCGCTGGCATAGCATTGTTTCGATATTGGGTCCACGTCTTGTGCTTGGTGCATGGACAGCCACTTGGGTTTGGCAGACCGACCAGTCGACAATGCGATTTATAGGGAAGGCGCCCAAACCTGCCATCAGAGCAACGTTGGCCAACGTTGACCCAACGCCTTGTGTAATTTCCCCAAACACGAGAAAGTTTGTCGGCTTAATGCTAGTTGTTTTTTCCTTCCGGTTTTAGAAGGAACTGGTGAATGACAAATCCTTGAGGCTGTATTTCAAAAGCTCGTTCACTGTTCTGTTGCGTAGTCAATTCCGAAGAGTTTCCAAACCCACATGAAGCCATTGATAAATTTGCTTTCCAACCACATTCCGGATTCCAGTCCAATATCTCATCGTGGTCGACATTTACCTACCCTTGTGATACCATGTGCTGCTTGTTTGTTTCTATTTTTTGTTCATTTGAAGCTGGAATTGCTAACGCAATTTCCAGCTTCGAATGACGAAAAATATTTATACTTATGACAAGAAATGGTCATCTCAAAATAGGAATTATTTGATTAGCTGAAGCATCTATCACAAACTATTTTATTAAATACTATGCTATTTATATTGATCAAAAATATGCTTGAAACCGTATTATAGACGGTTTCATCAGCCCAACACTCTAAACAATAAAGGTTCTTTAAAAAGAACCCTTCGGTACTATTACCATTCAACCCCAGGAGAACCCTTGCGGTGTTCTCCTGGGGTTGAATGGTAATAGTACTGAAGGGTTCCTTCTATAGAACCAATATTGTTTAGAGTGAAGGACTAATATACGTAGTAGCAGATAAGAGACAAGTATTTGTGGTAGTAGGTGCAGTTTTTAAAAGGTGAAAGATAGAATAAGTGCATAGTTAACATTTGAATTATCCGTTCTTTATGGTGTATATCCAAACACTTCATTAAAGGCCAGCTCGGCCCTCTGTGTGACGATATTTATTACTTATAATATGTGTTGCACGACAAACAGAAATAGTGCGGAATGTACCTTTCTGTCTAATTCTGTAATTGTGAAAGTTATAAAGACACTAATATATGATATAGGTCATTTACAAAAGAAGTTTAACACTTCAAGATGTAAAACAAAAAAACAACACTTTGGCCGAGGATCCGGTGGGACAAAAAGTGAAGAGGGACTACATGTATATTGGCCGTGAACATGGTGAACAGACAAGAGGCGCTTACACTTCACATATGGCTGTGAAGCTTTATAGCCACTGCCTTGGACATTTTTTTGGACACATATAATCTTGTTATTCGACTCCCCCTCGCCATGTTTGTCATTGCAGGGCTCATTTCATCAAATTTAGTAACGTCACTGTCATACAAGACGTAGGTTACAATCTAAAGGAAATGAAATAATCAGCATAAAAGCAAAACGTTGTGTTTGAGGAGAAAGCACAAGTGGTTCAAATTGTCCAGCGTGTTGGAATGTGCTACTTCCCACACATTGGCAAATATTTCGTAATTGAATTTACCCAGCAAACATAGTAGCACATTAACCTATGGGCTGTTTTGATCTTGGGCCAGCGTTGCAGATGGTGGACCAACGTTAAACCAGCATACTAGGGTCCATGTATTGTGTTTGCTGGGTATATAAAGCAGTTTGCAGTACACCGGTATGCAAATGTTAGTTTTGGAGTGTCTTCTTTAATTTACACAGACCACCCTACATCCGTCGGAGATTCACAGACCATAGACATAGCTTACCGCGTTGTTTATTAGAACGAAGGCACAAAGACGTATTCTTGATATTAATAGTCAATAAATCACTTTGCACTGTTCTACGTTGTTCAGAGGTATTTTACACAAAATCCGCGCTCGGGGTACATTATTGTTTTCAAGGCGCACCACACCCGTCTGCGCACGGAACCACAGCAAACACAATACATTTGTATAACATTTGTACAACGTCGTCTCAACGTCTTTGACGCTGGTCCAACATTGTACACATGTTATACAAATGTTTTGTGTTTACTCCAGCCCCGTCATAATCCCTGGATTTTATTGTGGAAGCCCACCTAAAGCGTACCCTCATACTTCAGTAGATAGTGGATGTTAGCTAACCACTTGACCGGCGGTCCTGGATAATATTCGATATTTCTTTTTTTATTAGCACAATATAGGTATCACCCTTTTTAAAAACATGTTAATAAAAAAACGTCACATCAGCATGATTTTGAAAATAGTTGACCTCAATTTTGGCAAATCTGAATAATGCTCACTCAATATTGATGTTGTGAATAGAGTCAGCGAGACACAACTTGTTTTCTATATAAATCTAATTCAGTTCATGTGCAAACACATCGAACGTGAAACCCTGACGCGATGCTGTTTCAATGTTAGTCCAGATTCAATAGTGGGCGGCATTTGTGAGATCTGTCCAGCTCAGAGAGAGTGTGTTCTTTTTGGCAATGAAGCGGAAAGAGGTAACTTAGGATGATTTCAAATTAAAAAAAAAACTTATTTCCTGAAGTAATTTAATTACAATATATCGTCGCCTCGGAGCTAAATGATCCTATCTGCCACTCTGACGAGTGTCAGATAGGATCCTTTAGCTCCGAGGCGACGATATATTGTGCTTATACAAAGAAAATCAATCGCAGCGTCGAGTGACCAAAAAATAAATCCTGCAATTCAGCCTTAAACTAAATGTGTATTGTTTGAACTTTTACACATAGATCTCATTCTTTACTCATCACGTCGTGGCCTCGGAGCTAAAGGATCCTATCTGACACTCGTCAGAGTGGCAGATAGGATCCTTTAGCTCCGAGGCGACGACGTGTCCTAACTATGTAACAAATTATGTGCAAATAGGAAAATGTAAAATGTCAGCTCCATCGCCTGTCACGCCAGGATTCAGGAGATTCCCACCCCCCCCCCACTTTTTTGTGCTATCACATTTTTAATACTAGCATGCTAAAATGATTTTTTCACAGAGTGTTAAAGATGATAATCTTATACCTGGCCTTCCGGATTGGGGAGGGACAAACAATATGAAATTCGATGACGTGACGAGATTTCTATCTGTTCTCGAAGCCTTGAATTATATATGCATTCCAAACCTTTAACAGTTTCTAGAGTAGGCCTAACTCATTATACTGTTAAGGCAGAATCTTTATGCCTTCACTATACAGTAACAACTCCAACAGTGTGGCTTTGTTATGACACGTATGCACATTAAAATAATCATAATTATATGATCAGTGTTAGACATATTTAATGCTCGGTTGACACATTAGTTGTTTGGATTTACTTGTACAAACATAATAAATTTCCTGTTGTTCAGAATTAGCAGAATTAGGTATCATAGCACAATAAACTAACCACGACACAGAACCGCTTAATCATGGTTATCATGCGGTGGCTTCTAAAAGAAGTTCAACTTACCAAGTTCAAATGTTCTCGGCACAAAATTTAACTCGATTGATTTATTCATCCGTCCGACGATGAGAGATTTGCAAACCGCTGAAAGTTCAAACCGGGGTGATCCGTCAGTCAGGTGTTAGTTTTAGAGCCACCCACAGGCCACACAAAGCTCGGCATTTACTTCCTGTGATGCCAGGAAAAAACACAGGTGAAAGTGGGAGGTGTATAAAAACCGCAGCGCTAGCAGTGGCAACGGTTTATTTATCATCAACACATGGTTCTAAAAGCCTAAGGAACCAAGCGTTTTTGTTTGCTGTTACCTTGCATGACCTCAGCTCATTTGTTAATAGTTAGGCTAACTTCGTACATCGTTGGTCCAACAGAAGCCAGCGTTTTTTTGAGGTTGTATCTAAATGTTCAGCTGCTAAAGAATTGTATTTCTACTCGCCCCAGCTTGAAGTTGAAAAAGGATCACGAAAAAGAGAGTAAAGAATGAGCTTTATGTATGGAAGTCTACTGGGATCTTCCTTTTCATTTCAGGATGGAAATTGCTGACAGTATATTCAGTTTCAGTTCAAACATTACACATTCATATTCACATTCAAAGTGGCACTTTGTCAAGTGGCAGTTTAGCACCTTCTAAATTCAAGGAAACGATATAAGCATAATATATACTGTAATTGTATAATTCCAGGAAACATGATGCGTTCAAGCAAAGTAGATTAAACCCTTCAAGCGCTGGTACATTTTTATAGAAACCAAGATAAACCAAAGGTTTTTTTTATTATTTTAAAATCAGCATGAATGTCTTAGCTAGATCTTTCCGCTCTATTTGAATATCTAGGTTATGGGTCACAATAAAAAAAATTACTCAGTGCAGTGATCGACTTTAGACGTCGGATTCTAAAGTCGATCCCCGTACTGAAACGGCTAAAGTTGGTCTGATTCAACCAACCAGCATGCACGGATGTCATTATCGACAAGCATAAATACTATTTTAAAAATCATCATGGCATACTCGTAGGAAGGAAGACACGAAACCGGAGGTACCCGAAGCAATTTCAATTGCAAAATGGGACTGTCGGATTTTCCCTTGTTCTGTTGAGGAATACATTGGTTATACCCCCGAGGCACAGCACGCCTCCTTACCACAGCTATCCGGATCTAGCAGGATTTGACATGGATCGCCAGGGGATACGGATTCCACAAGACTGAGGCATCCCTAAAATATTTCATTGACGCTGTACAGCAGAAAGGGGCAGTTGTCGCCGTCAATACCTCACATGACTAACTTGGAACCTTATATTTAACCCTTTGGGCCCTCACGATGCATTAAAGCATCATTTTAAATCCCTGAAAACAGACTTAATTACCAAGGGTTTTAGAATGACAATTTTCATGAAACTGGTTTATTAATACATGGTAATTTTCTTTAATTTTTCATTCACTTCAAATCATCTTCATCCACTACAAGTCGGGAATTGCGACAGCAATTCACGGCTAGTTGTGGATGAAGATGACAATGTAAAGTCAGGCTTGCAAGGGTTAAGTCACAATTATACATATCATGTTTCTAACTGCTTATTCGTTGTCAAGCAACAGCAATTCTATCCTCATTAATTGTATCGGCAACTAAAATTTCCATGGACTGTTTGCTTTGTCATTAAAACAGTAAAAGAAGTATCTTTCACTTTATTAATCTGATACCCCCCTTTTATTATAAGCAATCAACATGAACTATGAAAGACAGCTATGTGAATGTGTGCATGATGGTCTCGTCTACCTCCATGGTGTGTGTATGTGCATCCGGGTAGACTATGAGTCCGGAGCCCGTATGGATCCAAGGCCGCGCTGACCCAAGTACAATCCATGTGACTAATCCTGATTGAAGTCAATACTTTAGGTTTTACACCATTTGGCTCTAATTGATTTGGTCAGTCATGTTATCGCATCTGAAAACGACTGCCATATTCATGGTTGTAGTTAATAAGCCTAACGAAGAACGATTTGTTATTTTAAAGACTAGTAAGAGACGGTGGCATAACACTAACACAACATCCCAATCATGTTTTAATATTGGTCCACCGTCTACGACCCTGACCCAACATAGAAAAAACATGGATGGAGTAAACGTATCCTAGCAAACACAAAACATTTGTATAACATTCATACAACGTCGGCCCAACGTCTTCGACATTGGTCCAACATGCCATAAATGTTATACAAATGTTTTGTGTTTGTTGGGATGTTGCTTGCTGTGAAAGAGTCATGCCATTGGGGGGGGGGGGGTGATTGTGGTTTACGGACAATAAGTACACATACCACAGAGTAGATTATTATCTACCACGGGTCCAGCAAACACCAGACATTGATCCAATGGTGACTTAATGGCGACCCATCGTCTGCGACGCTGGGCCAACATTAAAACAACATTGGGTCACTGTCTCGTGTTTGCTGGGGGGACACTCATTCATTACCAGTACTATACCAGTCAGTGAAAGTGCATCCTGATCCGCATAGTTTAACTATACCAGGAACATCTGTTTATTTATAGGGGTCCCTAATTAGTGTGTTGTTACAATTGGCCGTGATGATGACACTGTCTGTCACCACTTGGTAACTGTGACAATTGACAAGCATTATGGGGAACGGAAATGTCAGCTGGTCTGATAGTAGGACATGTTGTCATCAACGTCAATCGGGTTACGTTGCTGATATAACCTAGGTCCGTGAAAATTATAACTCTGTATACGTTCTCATATCTAAATAAATTATGAGTATTGTGTAATAATAAATAAATGTAATGGATGAATAAATGTATGGGTGGATGAATGATTTTAATGAATAGACTAATGAATGACTAAATGAATGAATGAATGAATGAATGAATGAATGAATGAATGAATGAATGAAATAATGAATGAATCAATGAATCAATGAATATAATGCTATATCAATTACTGCGGTGATATAGTAGGCCTACTGCATTAATTATTCTATTTAAATTTCACATTATTGATACAAATGATTACAAATATTTCCATCTCAATTCCCAAAAAAGGTCATATAATTTCCACAAATTCACTAAAGTTAGTAAAATTTATAACTAAAAATATGTTGAGTGATTAAAATAGCATTTTCCCGAAACATCTAAAACTAGCTAATGACAAATTTATTTTATTCACGAAAGAACAAACGTAATAGTACTAATTATTATTATCGATTAATTGCTCTAGATCCATCAATTTTAAAACAAATTTCGACGGGTAACATTTAAACAACTGAATCAATCAACAGATCAATACCGTTAAAGTATTCGATGATGCCTATGGTTTGTGATGATGGCTACGGTACAATAAAACATTCTCAAGCCAATTATTTTCCTCTGATTGAGAGTACGTATTTCTTCGGTTCAGGAATACTTATTCCAGACAATTTCGGGCTACCCGGTCTAAGGAAACCAACAAAATTAATTGTCATGAGAGTAAGTCATTTTTTTTTATTTGTTGATCCTTTTCGAAAATAACTCACCGACAACTAGGATTCATTGACCTCTAGTGAAATGTATGTAGAGGTCAAAAGTATTTTTTTTACTGTCGCTCAAAATGTTTTTTTATTTGTTTGCCATTGAGCCTGACAGTTTCAAGTCCCATATCATTAGTGCCCAAACTGAAGGTAATAATCCTTTATAAATGTTTGGTTGCCTTCTATAATGTTAGTTAGCAATATATTATTTTTTTTCAAAATACGTCCATGTTGGTTTTTTCGAACAAAGAAAAAATAAAATGGGGCTCGTCCGACTGTCAAATTAACCCCACAAAATAGCTGGTACATACTGGTTCGGACACATCCCATCTCATGTTCGAACTAAGCCCAAGTGTGGGGTTTGTTCGAACAGAGAAAATTCTAACTTTAATATGTTTTTCTGACTCTACTTTGTTTTCAATTTGAGAATAATGTATGCTAAAAATAGCATCTATATTTGAATATTTCTAGACAAAAATATCAGTTTCCTAACTATAAAAAATTAGATCATTTTTTCAAAATTTTGTTCGAACTAGCCCCGGTTTTCCCTATTTTGTAGGCAATAATAGTAATACTGTGTGTTATCGTGGTTGTGTACAGTCATGGCACATGTGGAGTGCACGTGTAATGATCACAGTAAACACAAAACATTTGTATAGCATTTGTACAATGTTGGGCCAACGTCAAAGACGTTGGGCTGACGTTGTACAAATGTTATACAAATGTTTTGTGTTTGCTGGATGTCAACCACGAGAGTAGAGCAAATACAATAATCAAACTTATGACTTCATTCTGTCGCGATATTGCCAGAATATACATAAAGCGACTGACTGACTAACTGACTGAATGATCGATTTCCCTTCACTTTCTTTTGCTACAAGAACATGTTATTTTTAAAATAAAAATTCCAAAATCAACGACCTCCATGATTCTCAAGGTCCACGTTGGGGGGGGGGGGACATTCAATTTCCAAGGGGGGGGGCTGGAGTTTTTTCAAACTAAATAATTTCGGGTAGACTCTGCATGAAATATATAATTTACTTCAAGGACTGTTTTATATAAAACATGTAATAAAATTTGAAATATTCATCGCGCCGTAATTTGCCCGCGACAAAAACTCTACTTCCCCCCCCCCCCCTGGATATTGAATGGTGGCCCTCTTGGATCTGCTGCCATGTTATAGTTGGCTTAGTACTTGGTGCTGTGCAGGGGTTCGTGGGATACGTTCATATACTATCCACATAAACATGGTTGTTGTTCTCTAGCACCCTGTACTCAGTATACCGTGATGTTGCTGCTATATAAACCAAGGACCTTTTAGTTGTAAGAGCAAGTAGCCTACCCAGTCAACACGTTGGTAAAGGCTGTGCACATTAAGTGTGATGTCCAATCAGAGCGGTTTGTACATTCGCACATGTTGCGATAAAAATGACCCTGTCGGTTTAATTAACCAACATGACTACAAATCAGCACAGTTTATGGCGAGCAGACCAGCTGTTACTAGATATTGAAGGAGACGAGACTAGTTGTGAACAATCGCACAATGATTGAATGGTGCGGGGCTAAATGCAAAAAATAGCGAAAATTTCATAATATCATGACAAGTTCAAATTTATGTATCACTGCGTTCATGCTCTGCAAAGCCAACAGGCAATATCTGCTTACTTGCAAAATGTTTACCATTTTAATAGATATATTTATGACATCTGGTTTAGATGAGAAAAATCTAAAATCTAATGAGGGAGGACGGGGAAAACATTCAGACAATTTGTTTACCTTTTTCTGGAAAAGTTGAAAGCGCGAACAAAAGAAAAGAAAATTCCCAGCAAATACGAGGCATTTCCCCAATGTTGTTTTGATGTTAGCCCGCCGTCTTCGACGTCGGCCCAACATCAAAACAACATTTGGGAAATGCCTCGTGTTTTCTGGAAAGGATGACCAAAAAGCGGGGCAGAAAATGCTCGGCTATAATCTAAAGCAGATAAATGTATTTTAAAAAATATTGGCCTTAATCCATGTGCTGATTGTTTGTTTCTATTCTCCCTTAATTTGAAGCTTAGATTTTAATGTCAGTTCAGTTTATGCGAGAAGCGCCACCTGTGGTCTATCATGTTCATTTGATTTCTAAAAAGTTGTTCACGTATTCGGTTCCAACAGCATGATGGTTAACTTTTTTTAGACGGCAGGCGATTCAAGTCACCCACCGGGAAAATGAGTCCCAGTTCCGTGATTTCACAGGACAAAGTGGATTTCCACGCCCAATCAGAGCCTGTGGAGTATATATCGCCAAGGATTTCCCACCGTAATGGCCTTCAGTGGTCCTTTATTTGCTTACACAACTGATAAAACCGCGCGGGGCTGATAGTATTGTGCCGTGCAAAGCCAAAATGCCGTATCTTTTTACTTTACATGTAAGCAGATACTACCCTTCGTCTTTGCAGAACGGCACAGTTTTGCTGTGGTTCAAAATAAGGCAAACACAACGACAAGGACCGCTGTCTCAGCCGCAGTACCAGCGCAGGGCAGCTAACACGACACGTCAAACCAATGTCGCTTTAATGCTGGGCCGCCGTCTATGACGTCAGCCCAACATTAAATCGGCATTGGTTTAGCGTATCGTGTTTGCTGTGGTAGGGCTCAATAGACATATCGAAATGGTGATAACACAGATTATAGTGTTTGTTTTTGTACACACTTGGTTTTAAATAAACACATCTCAAAGTAACACAATATCATTTGATCTCACTCATTAATCTTAATCCCATGAAATTTGCAATGCAAAATCTTTTATGAGGTTTAGGGCTACATACTGATATAAGATCTGTACTAATTGTATTACTTAAAACAATACTAATGCAGAGCAAGGATATGGATATTTTAACCGCAATTATACCAAAACGTTTTTAAAAGTTTGCTGCAGAGAACGGTCTCCTAAACAGTTTTGAAATAATAATTATTAGCCTGAGAATCTACAAATTGCAACACAAACGTGGACGTGGTATTGGCTGATCCAACAAACACGACACATCCACCCAATGTTTGTCCAATGTTGGCCCACCGTCTACGACGTTGGCCCAACATTGCCCAAACATTGGGTAGATGTGTCGTGTTTGCTTGGCACGTTCACGTTTGCATATTATGCTAACCGACCCTTTGCAACAGACATTACGGAATGCTATATTAAACTGTTGAAATGAAAATGGTATAATCTTTCTTTCAAAGACACCAATCACATAATCTAAGATTGAGGTCACACTATGTGAGACAAAACAGGCCGTGATTCCGTATAATTATAACAAAGACGTAATGCAGATGCTCAACGATTTACATGTAGCCTGTACCTTAAAACGTATGCAAATGAAATGAATCGGGCTTTAGGCCACCTTTGTGCACATATAGGCTAAACTGGGCCAAGAGAACCTCCTGAGGATGGTGAGATGATTGAGATGACACTGTCCTCCAGACACAGGATTCGAAATTCGAGCCTTGGCGGTCTGAGGCTACCTCTCGGTCACGGAGGCTCCCCACAATACTGACTTACACACGTGGATGGGGAAGAAACATTTTTGTTTCTTTCAAACCGCCGAGACCGGGAACCGAACCCCGAACTGGCGTGAAAGGCAGCGGTGCTAACCACCACCCTAGGGTCCCCGCCCTAAAACGTATGCAGATCCTGTCTCAAAATTCAAAATGGCCGACGTGATTATGGGAATAATACATCTCGTCTACTTTGCAATGTAAAATCTCTGATGACATAGTGTCCTATGTGGCACTCACTTCAGTGAGAGATAAGACACTTCATATCCTAGGCGACGATCTGTGTATTGATTTATTAAACCTTGTCCTGCTGAACACTATAGACAGTTTCAAGAACCCGTACATAGGCGGTTTTAAGCAGATTTTAACCCTTGAAGCTCTGATTTTTTTATGAAAACCTTGGAGACCAAAGGGTTTTTTTCAATTTGAAATCATTATAAATGTCTTAGATAGCTCTTTCCGGTTCATTTGAATACCTATGTTATAGATCTACGGTCAGTAGAAATATTTTTACTCTTACAGTGCGGGGATTGATTTTAGGCGTCAGAATCTGACGACTAAAGTCTATCCCCGCACTGTAAGAGTTAAACCAAATAATATGTCACTGAAATGGATAATATGGTTTATGGCAGATATTTAGTTTGTAAAATAATTCAATTTAGAAGATGTATATTTGTACATATTGTACTTGCTGTACAAATATTTACACCTTCCTTCCATTTTAACATATCATGTACTGTATAATATAATGTATTGTTCATTTTTGATTTATTTTTTCGTCAATAAATATCTATCTATCTTTTAAAAAAAAAATGTTTTTTGTCATTTGAAGCTGGAAATTGCGTCAGCAATCCAGCTTCAAATGAATGAAAAATAGAAAAAAATCAGCAGCGCAATTGTTGATATTGCAGATAAGATGCTATATTTTTCTGCACAATGAATACACGTTATAGATCAAATAAACTGACCGGTTGATTGATTTCTATTCACTTGCCCCGGCTAAAATGTTTAGAGTTGGGACCAATACGGCAGAGACTCGAGGTGCTCCGTTGATAAACATTGGTGTTGTAATGTAACAAATAAAGATGTCGCTTACACATACCAGAACTCCACTCGGCTTAGAAGTATTATGTCAAGGGTCCTTCTGTTTAGACCATTATACTTTCATACGACACTCCTTTACGATTGGTTTAGTGTTAGGCCAAGTGTCTTTTTGAGGGTAAATTGCACACATTTGGCGCACCTTGGTAGTCCAATGACACATGTTTTTTTACAGTTTTACGCACGTTTCAAGAGAGGAACAATCTGTCCGTCGCCTACATCAAAAAATAAAATGGCGATTAATCCGGGAATCCTGCAATGACCCTGATCTCAGGCGTCTGATTGGTCGTGATCTATATATCGACCAATCAGATGTCTGAGATCTAGGTTAGCCAGATCGAGAACGAGGTCTTAATAATTACATGTGTACAATCATGATGAAAGCGGTCTTGAATTGTAAGAAAAACTACTTGTAAGAAGAATTGTCAAAGTCCCACTCAAGGGACATTATGTGTCGCTATTTAAACTCAGGTCTGCAAGTGCGAATAGTCACATATGAATTAAACGGTGCCGTCACTTTACAAATTGGCACTTCCCTTATTGTATGACCTAGGGATAAAAAAACATTAAATCTAAACATAAAAATCAAAGGTTCCTTGAAAAATGTTTCGTGTTGGATTTTTTAATTAATATCAGCCAACCCGCATATTAAAATCCATGAGTAATATTGTATTACTTCGGAATGAAATGTCGTCTTAAAATTACAATCGGAAAGTTCATTTTCTCGAAAAAAAATTGGTTTGGTGTTACACTATATTTTAATCTCAACTAACGCACATATCAAAAACTGTAATAGATGAAAAGATGAAATCGGATAAAACGCATCAACACCCAAGTATTGTGTTAGGTGTTGTGAATGATATTTTCAGACGATTGTAAGGCACTACGTGGGCATCTGCTTAACCCTTTCACAACTGAAGCCCGTTTTTATGTGCTGAATGCTATGGTATTCATAGCACATGAAAACGGGCTTCAGTGGTGAAAGGGTTAAACTCCGGTTTACCCCTTACAACGCCGAAATATTTTGGCATAAACCAAAAAATCATCATAAATGTCTTAGTTAATTCTTTCCGCTTCATTTGAATACTTGTGTTATGGGTCTACGGCCGTTGTAAATATTATTTTAATTCTTTCTGTGTGGGGATCGTCTTTATACGTCAGAATCTGTGTCTACAGACGTCAGATTCTGGCGTATAAAGATGGTCCCCACGCTGCAAAGGTTAATTAAAATATACTTTTTTCTGATTAAAGTGTATATAAAATAATACAATAACGATGATAGTGATATTCATCTGAGAGAACGTAATTTGGAGAACGTTTACTTTAGACCACATTTGTGGAGCATGCTTGATATGAGTGGATTTTCATGTTCGCTATTATCAGATAACAGAAGAAAGAAATCAGCCTAATTTTATGTACATGCAGATATTGCCACCACAATACAGACAACACAGTGCGGAAGTAACGGGAAAAAAGATTATTTGCTGAGGCGAGAAAAATAGAATCACACTATTTTCCTTGGCTGAAGAGATGGCAGAAAGTGTCAACAAAGCCAACAATCTACACTAATCTTCATTATAATTATTTATACTAGCGGCATGTTAAAAAATGATCTAATTTTACACGTGTAATGCATTTCTGCAATAAAAATAGTAAATAGTGTTTGATGAAAAAAAGTGAAAAACAAAGTTTGGTGTATTAACGTATATAATTATCCGACATTTTTATGTGACTAAGAAAAACCAACCCGATGACTTATTCATTCCGAGAAAACACGTGTCTCGTTTAATATATTTGAGGCTGGTATTCTGTCAGCACTGCTTGCTGGCTTCAAATGTATTAACTCTTTCAGCGCGGGGACCGGCTATAGACGACAGATTCTGACGTATAAAAATGATCTCCGCAGTGAAAAAATTGAAATATTTTTAATGGCCGTAGTCCATAACATAGGTAGTCAAATGAAGCAAAAAGAGCTAAGTTGAACTAGCTGCTCCCGAAGTCGCAAAGCGAGCCTTGCGTGGGAAGATTGTCAACCCACGGATCCTGGTCTTTTTACCAGATGATCCAGACTATTCATGACGGGTCCTCACGGGAACCTACAGCATGAGAAAAAGCGCCAGTTTGATGGAGCTTCACGCTGAGCCAATAGACATAAACAGCGTGCATGCAAATTACAAAATTCTTGGATCAGGTGCGACACCGAATCAGTGGACTGGTCCCCACCAGCTGTGTATAGGCCTACATATACCCAGCAAACACGAGGTCCTGGCCCAATGTTGGGCTGATGTTGGGCCAGCGTCGTAGACGATGGGCCAACGTCAGCCAAACATTGTGCTAAAGCCTCGTGTTTGCTGGGTAGTTGCGGGTAACTGTAACGTTGCTGTACAACGTCACATCAACGTTTGAACCAGCCCGAATCTAACATAGTGGTCGCTGCGGTTCCGATTAGCATAATCTAGTGAATTGTGTCATCATGAAAAAACGAGCAGTTTTTTATGGCTTTGTATATGTTATTGCTCATGGGATTTCAAGCTGAGAGGCGGTGCCATTTTTCACATTTCACCAACCATAATTCCCAAGAAATACTACCTGCTGTGTCTCAGTCATCTGTTATGATTCATGTTAATGTTCTACGCCTCGTTGATGAATAAATTGCGGGGGAGGCAATTCACATTTTCGTCTGAAATAAAGTGCGCTATTCTTTGGTGTCACTTCTGTGTCAGGAGAGTCAGTTGAAAAATCTGTTACTTGTTGATCAGAAGCAAGATCGAGTCCAAGTCAAGGATCGGTATTAAGATAAAATAACGATTAGCCCTGCACAGCGCTGAAATGTTTTTGTATAACCCGTGGAGACCAAAGGGTGTTTTTCAATTTGAAATCATCATAAATGTCAGTTATCTCTTTCTGATTCATTTTAATACCTATGTTATCATGGTTATGGTTCTACTGCCACTATACATATTTACTCTAAAATGCGAGGATCGACTTTAGTCGGCACAATCTGACGTCTGCAGACGTCAGATTCTGACGACTAAAGTCGATCCCCGCATTGTAAGGGTCTGGAAGATCACTAATGCTGGCTATTGCACATGCATTATACCGTTAAGCATGTTAAGTCAAGAATTTGAGCACTTAAATATCCTTGAACACACAGGAACTTGAGATATCCCCACCCCTTGTCTCATGACTCTTTTGACTATGCAGGGCTTTTATGATTTAATCAATTTTTGAGAATCAATTGAATAAGGCGCAATATAAATCCCTTCGATAATAATAATACCTCCAATAATAATCCACGAGAATGAGGTCGTTTTGTATAATTATTATACTTCAGTATTTCACCCTTTCAGCGCGGGGACCGTCCTTAGACGTCAGAATCTGACATCTAGAGACGTCAGATTCTGACGTCTGAAGCCTATCTCCGCACTGAAAGTGTAAGAAAAATATAATGCATGCCGTAGATCCGTAACTTATACAAATGAAGCAGGAAGATTAAGACATTTATGATGATTACAAATTGTTTATACAACCATATTTCATCTTTGTAAGGTTTGAGTATTTAACATAGAATCAGGTCTTTTCTATTCATTTTGAGATAGAGGTAGCGGCAGCCATCACATCTCAATGTGAGTGAAGATGAGCTGGAGGTGACACTGATTGTCAAAAAAGGCAATAAATAATAAACTCTGATGAAGTGTATTGTTGATGTACCAACAAATGCATTGTTGATACGCTGCTCCACATGTCCCCCACTGATAGGCTTATATTACACGCCCGGGTTTACAAGCAACAAAATCGTTAGGAACGACTGCTCAACAGAGTCAGTGTAAATCTGGAAAGTATCCACGAACTGATAAGGGACAAAATCTGGTCAGATAGAGTCGATCTGTTCTGCAAAGCCAAAATACAGTAAAGGCTTACTTTATAAAGCAAGCAGGTGCTGCCTTTTGGCTGGCCGCCATGTGTTATCTTATATGTGTTTTTAAACCATTATTTTTACGGTCTGGATTATATGGTTATTCCGACATATGGGAATCTAAAATGAAACTGCAATGTACATTTCTCTCTATGTTTGCAATGACGTAAATTTATCATGTTATTTTTGGACCATTATCAATACATAACTCCTACAACTATGTATCCCTTCTTCTTTTGTAAATATATCCAGATAATGGAATAATTATATATCGTCTATTGTGCAGCTCTCATATGTCGGTACATTAGCCTAGTAATGCACATCTAAGTGACATATAACTGTGGGATTATGTCCAAAAGTTGACTCTTTCGTTATTGTTGGTCCAGCATGTCTCTGGATCTACACATTATTAGCAAACAAAGCTACAAAAATGAAGTGAACCACACCTACTCACCTAATACGATGCAGCTGACATTGACCCTAAGTCAGTTTGGTGGTGGGCCACCGTCGCAGACGGTGGACCAACATTTAACTATCGAGTCAACAAGATGGTGCTGTCTTGGTACACGCGATATAAAAATCATGAGAGTAAACACGGCATCTGTATGTATGATTTCCTCACGTATGCAATGATCGCTCACAGCTATATAATATATGTCATTTTGATGTGAATAACGGATTGACAAACCTTGAAAACACGAGACATTGACCCAATGCTGCTGTAATGTTGGGCCAGAGTCGCAGACGATGGCCCACCATTACAGCAGAATTGGGTCAATGTCTCGTGTTTGCTGGTAACGTTCTTTTCTGATACACTGATTGTCTATCCCTTACTACAGGGAGAGAGCTATTAAATGTGCGACGTGATACCTGAACGTTTTCAGTCGATAACTCACGTGATTATATTTGATTTAAAATGACCAACTGAACACTTTTCAGGTATCACATGACACATTTAATAGCTCTCTAACTGGTTATCATTCTTTAGAAACGGTTTTCACGCATACAAATGTATAGCATGATATCTACCAGCAAAATCGCTTCGACTGACAAACCAGTGGGTCCGAAAATTTCGATGTAAAGTGTTTTCAAAAAAGATATTACATCGTCATTTAATTGGTATGATTGTAGAAATAGTTTTTTTTTAATAACGATGATCATAATGGTATAATTATGTGATATTTTGAATTTGATTTTGAGGTAAATAGTGTCCACACCTGTAATATCATTATACTTATTGATACATCTGGGGCTGCGCGGCAGTTGTATCAAGCCACCGTGGTTATGAGCAGAACAGTATAAACTCTAAATAATTAGGTTCTTTAGAAGGAACCATTTAGTCCTATTACCATGCAACCCCTGGAGGAGCCTTGCAGGGTTCTCCTGGGGTTGCATGGTAATACTACTGAGGGGTTCCTTTTACATACCCTTTATTGTTGTACATATATTGGATATTAAAGCCCTTGTCGTGTAGATCTATCTATGGATTGTTTTTATAAACGATTGACTTTTTTCCCCAGAACAAATAACCGGTTACTCACTGAATTATAAAACTCGAATGGATATTATAATATATGTAAATACACTGTCGAGTACATCTCCCAAGAAGTAGAGTATAAAATGATGGAGTAATGCTCAAGGTGTTGTGGCTTGACTCTTTTCTCACCAAGTTATTCTATTCAACCTTTCAACCCTTTAAGCCCTCGCGATGCATTAAAGCATAATTTTACATCCCTGAAAACAGACCTAATTATCCAACAACCGAAGGTTTTACAATCAATATTTCCATAAAATTAGCTTGGCAATACATGTGAATTTTCTTTACTTTTACATCCACTTTAAGTCATCTTCATCCACTACAAGTTGAGAATTGCGACAGCAATTCGCGGCTTGTAGTTGATGATGATGACAATGGTAAATTCACGCTTGAAAGGGTTAAGCCCTCACGATGCATCAATGCATCATTTTTTATCTCTGAAGAATGACTTAATTTCCTACACATAGAGGTTTTAGAACGAACATTTTCACGGAACATTTTCAATGATAACAATATATTTTTTTCATTCGATAGCAATATATTTTTTTCATTTGCCACCCACTTCAATCATCTTCATCCACTAGAAGTCGAGAAATGCCACAGCAATTCGCGGCTTCTAGTGGATGCATATGACAATGGTAAATTCAGGCTTTAAAGGGTTAAATATTCACTCACTTGAAGTTGTGTCTCACTATCGCGACCAACAACTTCAAGTGGGTGAACATTACTCATATTTTCTCCTTTGAGACAAAAAATCTGCTCAAAAACGAATTTCATTTTCAATAACGACGCTTTGATCCGTAAATAAAATGGACTAATAACGAATGTAGGCGTGGTTAGCGCCTAAAGTGCTAACGTCGTCCCGGCATTGTTCCAGACAAGATTAACTGCGTCATATTAGTTCAGCTAGTGTTGGTTAGATAAAGGTGAATTATTTCAATCCAGCTGCGACGCTTCGCATACATATCATTATGTATATATTCATATTTTAATTATTTTTCATGATCGTTGAATTTCAAATGTCAAACAAAAATTTTGCCGCGGTTTTGGCAAATTTAATCAGATCTAATGACTCATATTAATGTCATATGTCATGATCAGTTTGGTATTTAATAGCGAAATTATTATTTTAATTAGACGAAGTCCTGGCATCAATTTGATCCCCGCCCTACCAAGCAAAAACACGAGGCATTGTTCTATGTTGTTCTGATGTTGTTCCATTAAAACGCCAGCCCTTGTAAATATTGTGTTTGCTGAAACCGTACGTCATATCGTCGCCTCGGAGCTAAAGGATCCTATCTGCCACTCTGACGAGTGTCAGATAGGATCCTTTAGCTCCGAGGCGACGATATGTAGCCTACGCGTATAGAATGCTTCGAGAATTACATAAAGGAGCTCGAATGCTCTCTCACATGTAGCCTCACAGATTGATGAAGATTGAACACCTAAATGTTGTCAATCTACGACAATCTGTGAGAATTCAGGGGAAATATCACCCGAATTTTACATTATCCACGAATGTATATATTCCAAGGGTTGTGGCCGCAAGGGTGAGTTGTGGTGTGCTGCGTCCCTCGTGCACGCTGCTACCACCCTACAAACATTGAACCACCGACCCATTGACACAAAGACCTAGTGATGGGACAATGTTGGTCCAGAGTCGTAGACGGTGGTCTACCACTGACCCAAATATGAGCTGATGTCTTGTACAACCCACCAAACAAGAGACATTGACCTGACAGCTGTCCAGCATTAGGCCAGCACCGGGTCAACGTTTCGTGTTGCTGTGTAGTCAAGGCTTGTGTTTCCCAGACCTCAATTCAACGTTTTTTCCAATTCAATTCATTCATTTCAAGCCCCTCCATAACAGGTGACTCATCAGAGAACTGAGCTCAGAGGAGCAGCAAGCCAAATCTGTTTTTAATGCTGGACAATCGTCTGCGTCATTTACACATTATTTGAACCATACTGATTTAACCCTTTCAAACCTGAATTTGTCTTTGTCATCTTCATCCACTAACTATCATTCCAAAAACGCTAGTTGTAGGAAAATTAAGTCTGTTTTCGGGGATGTAAAATAATGCTTTAACCCTTTAACCGCTAAATTATTCAATCTGAATTTTCACACACTTGAAATTGTGTCTCGCTGACGCGATCCACAACTTCAAGTGAGTGAAAATTATTCAGATTTGACAAAATAAAGGTCAACTGTTTTCAAATATTGCTGATTGATGTCATATATTATCTTCAACATGTTTAAAAGGTGGTACTTAATGTGCTAATAAAAAAGAAAACCCGACTATATGGGAGACCGTCGGTTAAAGGGTTAATGCATCGTGAGGGCTTAAGGGGTTAACGTTTCATATTTGCTAATATTTATGCATTCCTTAATTCCTTAAAACATGACGACGTGTATTTCTTGTAAAGAACAGGGTATTCTAACTATTTTACACCTATTTGGACCTTGAATGTTGTATATGTTTATATTTATATTATTAGATATTGCAAGCACGAAAGATTGAAACTAAGATTTCAAAGACAGCTACTTGTCTCCACGGTGGCTTGTAGTATACATTTATTATTATTATTATTAGAGGCATTTATAATGCGCCTTATCTCAATTGGTTCTAAGGCACACATGGAGGTATGGACACTATTTATAACTCAAAATCAAATATTTTCATCATATATTATACGTATACCATCATGATCCTTGACATAAAAATAGGTGTACAATCTTATCAGCTAAATGACGATGCAACTTCATTTTGCAAAGTAATTTTTATCGAAATTTTCAGACCCACTCGTGTGTCAGTCGAGGCCATTTTGTTGGCAGACGAACTACCAGTCGGTACTGCGAGTAATTTTCCAATGTATCATCCTATTCATTATGTTTATTTGTATGTGTAAAAACACTTTCTACAGAATGATGCCCTGTTAGTGAGCTATGAAAAGTATGATGTGATACCTCAACGTCTTCAGTCAATCACCACGTAATTTAATTTTATTCCGACTGAAAACGTTAAACGAGCAGCCTTCACAATGGTACGAGACCTCTCAAGACATGAGTATCGCGCAGAAAAATGAGCCATAAACCCGTTTTACAAGGAGTTTGGAGGTCGCTTGAAGGTAAACGCCGTAGAAAAAATGACGGCTTGTGGACTATGATTTAAAAGAGGCTGTATGAAAACTGCGCATGCTCTTCTGTCGGCATGTGGCTTCCAAACTGGCTGATGGATAGCCAGGCTGTTCGATCAGAACGAGATGCGGTTCCAGGGTTGGATGGATGTTGAGCCAGCGTCTCAGACATTGGCCCTGCATTGTACCAATTATAGAACAAGTATTGCCTGCATATCGGCTCAGGCGCACGTCAAAATCGCCTGAAGTGTCCCCTCGTCTTCGAAGCTGGGCCAACATTGTAGAAATGTTATATAAATGTTTTGTGTTTGCTGGGTTGTGTATTACTCCCCAAACAAATCAGCTAGTTATGATTGGGGAAATTTCCGCGTGGTTTTAAAGTCAAAGCATGACGTCTTCAAGATAAATCTCTTCTTAATACTTACAACGCTAAAATATTAGTATATAAACCATGGAGATCAAAGGGTTTTTTAATATGATTTGAAATCATTATAAATGTCTTAGTTAGTTTCATTCCGCTTCATTTGAACACCTATATGTTATGGGTCGACGGCCATGATATATTTTAAATACTTTCAGTGCGGGGCCCGTTCTTAGACATCAGATTCTGACGTTTAAAGGCGGTCCCCGCGCTGAAAGGGTTAAAAAGTAGACACGTAAATCGTGAATTATTACTATTTCATCCAGGTGTATATTTGAAAACCGTAACCTTCTACGTTGACTTAATGTCATTTTGTTCAGTTTATTATATTTAGGATTTAGCATATTGTAAAATGCCAACTGTACTACTTGTTGAAATTTAAGGGGAAATGGTAAATAGGACAATGTGTAAAAATCAGCAAGTGATTATGTAAAGCCAAAGTGAAAAGGAGCCAATTTTGTTTTAACGTTGTGCCGGCGTCGGAGACAGGGGACTAACAATAAGCGAACATTTCGTCAATGTCTTTTGTTTACTGTGGCGTTGGTACGTGATAATGGTAATTAAGAAAGTCAAAGGTAAACGTCTACGTACAAGCTACTTTAATGACACATACGTAAAGCTACGAACATCCTAGCAAACACACTTCGCAAACATTTGCATAGCATTTATACAACGTCTGCCCAACGTCTTTGACGTTGGTCCGACATTGTACAAATGTTATACAGACGTTTTGTGTTTACTGGGTTGTTCGTAGCTTTCCATTAGAATCAGTTCGTAGCTATCGAGGCTGGTCCAATATTGTATAAATGTTATAGAAATGTTTTTTTTGTGTGTTTAATTGGATATACTGAGGCTCTTACACTTTAGTAGAGTACGAAACCGTAACTAATTTGCTCTGCAATCGTGGCAATTGCCGTTGGTTTCGACTTAGTACATTATTCTCGTATGTTGAAGAGCACTGCACAAACTGATATGCCATTTGACCAATGTCTCGTAAAAAATGAAATGAATCGGGCTTTAGGCCACCTTTGTGCATATATATATATTATGCACATATAGGCTAAACTGGGCCAGGAGAAACTGCTGTGGATGGTGGGATGATTAAGATGACACTGTCCTCCAGACACAGGATTCGAAATTCGAGCCCTGGCGGTCTGAGGCCGAGCACGCTACCTCTCGGTCACGGAGTCTTCCCACAATACTGACTTTCACACGGGGATGGGGAAGAAACATTTTTTGTTTCTTTCAAACCGCCGAGACCGGGAACCGAACCCCGAACTCTGGCGTGAAAGGCAACGGTGCTAACCACTACCCTAGGGCCCCCGCCCACCAATGTCTCGTAAGTATTCCTGTGGACGGATCACCTCTATTACATAGATGTATGCCTCTTTTTACTAAATTACAAACATACGTTTTGTATCACCAAATATCCACCTAAATTTCCTTTAATAGGATACCATTTTATACCCGGCTAAACCAGGCTACTTACATTGCGTGGATATGTCATCAGGGTAACCATTTTACAGAGTACGAAATTAAAATAGTCTACATGATTATATTTTCACTACTTATTCTGGGCGTGCCTATTTCTCCGCCCATGCTACATTCACGTTTCCCCATTTATGTTTCCACACAATCAATGACGAATATCTAATTATCATCAGGCACAATTCCACGTATTATATTTATCGTATTATGACTGAGCATCCCATCGTGTATATAGTTCACAAGCGTTATTAAACTCCCACGTGTCACAAGTGACCAGACAATTATAAATCAACCTTTTTTCCAGAACTTTAACATGTTTCCACAGTGGTATATTTGCAAGCGTTTCACGAATTTTATGATAATGTAGTGCCAAACTCATGCTTTATGTTACGCACGTGGTGAACAAGTCGTAAACGCGGAGTTTGAGAATATAATGCGCCTGTGATTCTGCCTGAAGGCCACAAGTCAGTGATTAACAGCACCACAGCCATTTCAGGTTGTTCATGCCAGTTCTAATGTACATACATTCCTGCTGGCTCGAGACGTTCACCCAACACTGCATGAACGCTGGCCAACCGTCTTCGACGGTGGCCCAGCGTTCAGGCAGTGTTGGGTGAGCACCTCCTGTGTAGCTGCTTGTCCTGATTTCCTGCTCCAGGTTTTCTAGACTCACTATGAACCCTTGAGGCGCTGACATTTTTTTTATATAACCCAAGATACAAAATAATTGTTTTTCAATTTGAAATCATTATAAATGATCTTAGTTAGCTCTTTCTGCCTCATTTGAATACCTCTGTTATAGGTCTACGGCAATTAGAAATTGTTTAATTCCTCCAGCGTGGGATCGACTTTAGCTGTCAGAATCAGTGCCGCTGTGGTGTCGCCTTCACAACTATCTAAGTAGGGTTTAACCTCGGCAGATTCTTAACGTATAGGCCTTCTTAGTTTGTGCCATATCTCGACGATGTCGTCATTATTGTGAGCACAAATAGTCACCAGTTTGAGAAGGGCGAATAATAATATTTATTTAAACGACGCATACATGTACATGCTCTAGGACCAGGGGGTAAAATCAGGTGTATATAACAGCCTGAACTACCCCCCCCCCCTCGCATTCTGGCTACATGTACCTCTGGGGTTATCTGAAAATATCTTGAGGTTACCCCTTTAGTTTTAAACTACTCTCTCGCTCCAATGGCCTCGCTGTCCAATGACGGATACCAACTTAGCAAGGTTTGCTTCCGAGCGAAAATAGCTGAAACTATTTCCTGTACGATGAAACAGGGGTACAATAGTTTCACACTATATATCACACTATATATACTATCGTACGTGCTGGCCGGCCTTCTCTTTTTAAGAAGTTTAATTAAAGTTTGAAAAAAAGTCCGAGGTTAATCTCTGCCAGCGAACACGAGACGTTTGGGCTGCCCTCTGCGAACGCTGGCCCAGCATTGAGCCAACATTGACCCGATGTCTTGTGTTTGCTGAATAGGCCTAATACATTCCACGAGGTTGTATTTCTTTAACTTTACTCCAATACAACCATGTTTCATATGTACCGTGTGAATAGAATAAAAAAATGGGATGGTGTTTAAAATAATACGACAAAATACGATAAACACACCGTCTTACTGCCCTCGAAGGGTCAATCTCATAACAGCATAATGACAAACCTACCCTGCAGACACAAAAATGTTGACAGTGGTTTGGAAAAACGTTAAACCATCATTGATCTAACGTCTTGTATCTGCTGGGTACCTACATCTACACATATAGCTGATATTATTATATTATATGGAATGACGCGTCCCCTGAAAATATGAACATTTATTTGACAATAATGTTTCGTTTTAAGAACTGACCTTGTTGTGGTTTCGTAGATTTTTCCAGCATTTGTATCAGCTGAGATTCGAGCTGGCGTCTCCTGCTGGATGTATCAGATCCGGACAGCTCAGGATTAATGTCATCCCTCCTGGTTGGGATTAAATTTTCCGCGGCGCCCCTGGTGCGCAGAAGGTTATCTAGTTTTTCCACTCTGGCCTGAGACGCCTGGTACTTCTTTCTCAGTATCCCGGCCTCTGTTTTCCAGTACTGCTGCAGCAGGGTCTGTAGTTCCCTCACGGCCTTGGGATCCGCAGTATCTATGATGTCCTTCACGGTGCTGCCCGCCGGGTTCACAGGGACGCCATGGCATGTCTGGATCAGCAGGACAGCAGACCAGTACCAGGTGACACCCTGTACTAACTTACCAAGTGTCCACCCGTACATCTCTACTGTCGAGACACGCAGCCGGCGGCTCTAATGATCCGCTCTCTATCACTGACTCTGTAACGGCTCTTTGCCAAATAGAATGTAGACACTACCAGCGAATGATAACCTTTACTCTCCACCGGGCTAGCGAGCGAGCGGGCGGGCCGCCTCAAACCACTGATAAACCCCGATAATCTATGATACCGCTCCAACCGCTAAAGTCAAGTTGGCAGCGTGTAGATCTCAACCGGAGATGAACTGGAGCGGACTCGGTCCTGTTGTGAACTATGGAGCCTGGCTGCACACACCTCACTCCTATCAGCGCCGCTATCCTCACACAAAAACTCCCCTCAGTTTGAATGATGCTATCCGTCGTACTTTTTTCCTGCAGCGCGCGGCTCGTAGTTTGTAGTTGCGCCAGAAAAAGCCAGTTGCCTGTGTCTCTCTTAGCAATCAGGCTGGGCGCGCGACCGCTGCTTTTATAGGAAATCAGCGCCGCGCCAACCAAATAGTGTATCCGTGTAAATCCGGCTCGCCCTGAACCCCCCTCCTCTCAGTCCGTCAACTCCTCCACAGCTACGTTTCCAGTAGGCATATTACAAATAGCGGTAACCCTCAGAGCACTGATGTCGACTGCTGCTAGTAGACATTCTGTGTTGTCATTAGAGCATGTCGTCGCCTCGGAGCTAAAGGATCCTATCTGACACTCGTTAGAGTGGCAAATAGGATCCTTTAGCTCCGAGGCGACGATGTATAAGCCCCGATAAGGAGCTGTTCACAGTGAAATTTACCTTCAATCTTGAAACACTGATATATATTGGGACTTCGATTTTACAAATAACATACATTTTCAGTCACTTGAAGTTGTGTTTCGCGGTAGCGAGACACAACTTTAAGTGACTAAAAATTTAAATCGAATAGCTCGGTGATCTAAGGGTTAGAGTACCGGGACAGGGTGGGAAGCTCATAGCTGCACGCATGAGTACTCACGTAGTATAACCCCCCTCTGTTCTGCAAGCCACGCCCTTCAGTACATTGTTATCTTACTTCATACATACGTCATCGACGGAAGGTGGCGGAATTCGCCCCCGACTCCCTGTCATATTTACATAATGTACGTCATATTTATTATGTCTTCATCGCCTTGCTCTATATATATCCCATTGCATTTTATCTATATTCAAACATCAGGTTTTATGTATATTTATAGCAGCACTTTTTATGTACGTGCATCTATATAGATCAATGGGCTGGACAGACTTTTATGGCCGATACATGTTTGATTTTCATATTTTCCAAATGGCTTCTGTCTTCAGAGATGGCCCAACGACAACTCAATGTTGAGGTTGAGTTGACGTTGGGCCCCAACACACCTATACCTACCAATACCTACTCCAAGCCACGCCCACTCCGTTATTCCGTTACACAGTCACGTGACTAAATGACGCCCGTGATTAGTTACAGTAGTGTTGGCCTTCTATCATATCCCCGGCAGCAAATCTTGTCACAGCGACCTCAGGAGAAGCGAGCCTTGCGGGGGAAGATGCCAACTATACTCGGCCCAGTTCGAGGTTTTAAATGACAAAACAAAGTAGTATTACGTAGTAAGAGGGGGGCGAGGCGCTATGGTAGAGCGCCTGACTGCCTCGCCACTCATGCATAGGACTACGTCCGGATTTAACCCTTTCAAGCCTGAGTTTACCATTGCCATCTTCATCCACTACAAGCCGCGAATTGCTGTCGCAATTCTCGACTTGTAGTAAATGAAGATGACTTACAGTAGGTGATAAATGAAAAAAAGAAAGTGTTTTTTTTAGACATTTCCTCGAAAATTGTCGCACTAAAACCACTAGTTGTAGAAAATTAGGTATTTTTTTCAGAGATGCAAGATGATGCTTTGAGGCATCGTGAGGACTTAAAGGGTTAAAGACCTCTGATCCTGCGTGTTTTTTTCATAGTATTATCCTCCTTTCTCCCCTCTCAATGTGACTAGGCGATAACGTTAATGGCGGCTTCGTCGAGTAAAGGTTGAAAACAGTGTATCGATGCTAATTTCGCGCAGGGCTACGCGCTGCGCGCTCCATTATATTATTACACTGTTATGAGATAAGCCCACGCGGGGCGAGTTTTCTGATCTTTATCATCATGGGTCATCAATGCATATCACGATTACAAACATTGAAAAAATAAATGTCACACTTTAAATTATCACGTAGAAATAGTGTCAAGAATAGGGGATCAGCCCACGGCTTTGTCCTTTTGTACTTTTAAATTTAGCCTGATGGATTCAACCGTGAGTGGCCGAGCATAATCAATTAATCACAAATCTAATAGTCCTGGGTGATGGGTCGGCTGATGTATGAAATTATAACGTTTAGTTTTCGGAGTGGCTATACATTTGGACATCATATAGTTTCATTATTTGAATTTCTGAAACAAAAAGATTATATAGAAGTACTAAAGTACTGTAATCAGTTTAACAATCTATTGTTTGCCTTACACAAAATATATTTATACCTTTTGATTGGCCTACTTTCCAATGAGCAAGGTGGATATGGGAAGACCACGTTATTTGGGGATCTAACCTGGCACCAAAAAGGTAACCCAAAATCAGTACTTGTTACATCAATATTTAATGATAACTGTTGCGCTGAAATTATTTTAAAAATACTCATTTATAACTTTAATCACAACCTTGATGTTTCTATCTGTTAAAATAAGCCATATAATATAAAACGAATAGGTCCTAAAATTGACCCCTGTTATAGTCCACGCGTTAGGTAGTACATACGTAACCGGGGCAATTATTTTTATACTACTAAGAACTTTAGATAATTGAACTGCTTACACCATATCGTCGCCTCGGAGCTAAAGGAGGCGACGATATTCATAAAATTAATATTGAGCCAGCTGTGTACTATTTAATCCTTACAACGCTGAAATATTTGTGTATAAACCTTGTAGACCAAAGGGCTATTTTCAATTTGAAATCATACAAATGTCCTGGCTAGCTCTTTCTGCTTCATTGGAATACCTATGTTATGGGTTTACGGTCATTATATATTTTTTTTAATTCTTACAGTGCGATGACTATCTTTAGAGTTCAGAATTTGTTCCCGCCCCGAAAGGGTCAATGAAAGGAGTAGGATCTCCATAACCATGCGATGTATCCCCCGATAACGTTATGTCTAGCGATGACAATAGTTGTTAAAACTATTTGAAATACCATTTTTATCAGAAGCAACATTATGTCCTACTATAAAGTTAAGACCAGAAGAATTCTATTATTTTTTTCTTATTAACTATATATTTTTATTAAACACCATGATTTCTTTAGATTGCCATGACAATATTTTCAAAGCTATCATCATAACTGTATTTTTCTTTTTGAACTTCATTATAATTTAATTGTGTTTTTTATGTAAACTATAACATAATGTTATTGTTTAATGAACGTTTTAAAAGTCCGCGAGCTAATATTTTCTGTCTGTCTTTTTAATTCATTTGTAATTCTAATTTGAAAAATATTTTGCATAAATATTAGAAAAAATATTATGAAACATGGGCTATTGCATGATACTTTGCAGCTGATATTTACACTGTGAAATATTATTCAAATTAACCCAGGACAGCTCATTTAGAAAACAAAATGTTACGTAACATACTGCACTGGCCTTGACAGTTCAGGTATTTACTATTGAATAAATTATTGCATACTTGAATGATTTAGCGAATGAATGAAACAATTAAATAAATAATTATATAATAGAACAAATGAATGAATGAATGAATGAATGAATGAATGAATGAATGAATGAATGAATGAATGAATAAATGAATGAATGAATGAATGAATGAATGAATGAATGAATGAATGAATGAATGAATGAATGAATGAATGAATGAATGAATGAATGAATGAATGAATGAATGAGCGGATAAACAAACGAACAAACGAACGAACAAACGAACGAACGAACGAGCGAACGAACGAACGAGCGAACGAACGAGCGGAATAATACATTGTGAAATGTGGATTGAAGGTACACGCTCGGAGGTAGGTCTACAAGAGTCAGGTGTAGAGGTAAATGTTGAGGAGACCATCACGTTTTTTTAATGTATGTACATTGTTACATGTATGTTGTGGAGACGTATTGCAGGTCAGTTGTGATTGACAATGTGGTACATTTTGAGTATTCTTAGTGAATCGTGCTGCAGCAGGACGATCCATTCTTTCTTTCTAACACCCTATAACTGAAAAATAAAACAAACTTCGTGGCCAATGTCTCATATCTGTTTGTGTAACGACTTGGCGTTTAGTTGACACAGAGCCGGTAGTATTGTGGTGACTTACTGCATGTTCGGCAATATGTGTGGGAGGTATGCCAAGTGGTGAGTGAACATGGTGAAATGAGGCACACAAGGTCAACTGATACAGATAGCGATCCAGTACATAAACATGGATATATCCAGTCATAATGCAATAATACAATATTAGTATTATTATCCTTGACCCACTCCGTAAATTCTGGCTACAGGAGAGCTTGTGAGGAGCAGATCAAGAATTTTGAAAATAAGTGTGGCTCCTATTAAAAAAATGGTCGCTATACAATTTTTCTTCTCAGCTAATGGGGGGCTCGACACTCAAGTTAATTCACTCAGTTCCTAAAATTAGAATTATCTTAACTTTCTCTCATTTCCATCAGAAAAGTTAAGATAAAACTTAACTTTCCTCATGGAAATGAGAGAAAGTTAAGAGAGATGGGGACATGTTGGTTCCCCCTTGTTCGCTCGTCTGTCATCAGCAAACACGAGACGATGGCCCATTGTTGGTCCAATGCTGGCCCACCGTCTGCGACGCTGAGCAAATATTAGCCCAGTATTGGTTTGCCTTGTCGTGTTTGGCACCACGCTGAATGTTGGCCAAAGTCACAGACGGCGGGCCAATATTAACCCAGCATGCAGGTATGGGCAGAATAAAGTACTGACTAGGACAGAATGTATACTGGCCAGCACCGGCGACGCTGGCCCAACATTTAACAGACATTGGGTCGGTGTCGGCTTGTAATCGCGGCCAGCAGTAAGCTGCAAGTAATACCAGACCAGCTGCTATTCCCAGCAAACACAAAACACTCGTATAACATTTGTACAACGTCGGCATAACGTCTTTGACGTTGGTCCAACATTGCACAAATGTTTTGTGTTTACTGGGTTGAACGCAACCCAGCAAACACGAAGCGTCGAATCAGTGCTGGTTTGATGCTAGGCCAGCGTCGCGGATGGTGGGCCATAATTGGACCAGCATTGGGTCAACGTCGTGTTTGCTGGTAGTGTTGACAAATGTTTCGCACCTAAACGAAATAAATTTCGCTTAATACATCGTCTCTACTGTCCACAGGAGCCATTTAATAACATTAATTACAGAAGACATTGACACTACATCTATTAGCTATCAACCTTTATGGTGATGCTGCTGGAGGGGAGATAAAAAACACACATCACACTGCCAGTTCATGTAGCCATCAAACTGTTTATTTACATTGTCAAACCTGTTATATTGTAACCTACTCATCTGAAGTGTGGGCATACGAAAAAATAATGTGATATCTTGGAGAAAATACAAATTATATTCTGTAAATTTATTTTGGCAGCTGATAAATCCACCTCTTCAAATATAGGAAACCGTCTTTATACGTCAGAATCTGACGTATATAAACGTCAGATTATGACGTGTAAAGACGGTACCCCCACTGAAATAAGTTAAACAGTTCTAAAGGCCGCAGACCTATAACATAGGTATTCAAATGAAACGCAAAGAGCTAACAAAGACATTTATGATGATTTAAAATTGAAACAAATACTTTGGTCGCCATGGTTTAAACATAAATTATTCAGCGTTGTAACGGTTAAACTTCGGTTATCATATTTAATATTTAAGATATGCTGAACACGATTAGCTCGGTTTCCAAGAAAAAATTTGATTTTTTG
>OZ024913.1:32178037-32313932 GCA_964017125.1 Flabesymbios commensalis
CTCTCCCTCTCGCCCTCCCTTTCGCCCTCCCTCTCGCCCTCCCTCTCGCCCTCCTTCTCGCCCTCCCTCCCTCCCTCCCTCCCTCCCTCCCTCCCTCCCTCCCTCCATCCATCCATCCATCCATCCATCCATCCATCCATCCATCCATTCATTCATTCATTCATTTATTCATTCATTCATTTATTCATTTATTCATTTATCCATTTATTTATTGATTCATTTATTCGTTCGTTCGTTCGTTCGTTCGTTCGTTCGTTCGTTCGTTCGTTCGTTCGTTCGTTCGTTCGTTCGTTCGTTCATTCATTCATTCATTTATTCATTTATAAAGATCGTTCTTAGTGCAAAACAAGGCAATAATCAATTATTAATTACCATAGCGAACATTTATAAGCTGTAAAACTCAACAAGCGAGCGAATTTCCAACGGAAGATTATTTCGACAGAAAAGGTAGTGGCAAATCAGATGTTACTGCCGCCACTGAAATGCCCTGGTGCCTACCGAAGTTCGGACCCGTATGATTGCCGTGTATAAATGTCTTATCCTGCCGATGGTAGCATGCGAGAGAATTACCTTGGCCAACGCGATATGACTATTAAGAGGTAATAATTCTATGCAGTTAATCGTGATTTAAGCACTAGTTGCATGGTTATGATATATGTTCATATGACGAACGCCAGCCATACCCTGTCACAGGTGATTTCTAGATGCAGATCGTGAAACAGTTTATCTGTAATCATCCATACTGGGTCAAGTTTATCTAATGCTATATATGGTGACGTGATTGCAAGGACCAGGGATTAATTTATAAGACAAGCTGAGGTAATTTTCTTATCGTCAATTATTATATTGTAGGCTTACTTTATTAACCACTTTCGACCGTCTAAATCTAATCAGAAACGTATCCTATAACGGAAATAAGAAGGGGGGGGGAGTGAAACGCTTAATTTGAAACATCAAAAAATCAATTCACAGGTATCATAATGTTCAAACAAGTTTATATATGACAAGGGTATATATATCAATTATAAAACGAGAACTGGTGATTGAACAAATTGAAATCCAGCAGTAGCAGGATTCAGAGATTCAGTACCACAGTAGGGCCCAACTTATTCACAAAGATTTGTATATATACCCTTTAAACACAAAACATTTGTATAACATTTATGCAATGTTGAATCAACGTCGAAGATGTCGGGCTGACGTTGCATAAAAGTAATGTTATACACTCTAAACAATATAGGTTCTTTGAAAAGAACCCTTCAGTCCTATTACCATGCAACCCCTGCAAGGGTTCTCCTGGGGTTGCATGGTAATAGTACTGAAGGGTTCCTTCTAAAGAACCTATATTGTTTAGAGTGTACAAATGGTTTGGGCTTACTGGGTATGTACAACCATGTGGGATAAAGAGGTGTATAATGAACACCTTAACTTTAACTACCTCTTTTTATTTGACAATAGGGTAATATGAACACTTCGCCATGAAATATATTTTTCAAAAGATTCTATTTAAAAGTGATATTTATGAGTATTTTACCAAACGTGGCACCCATGCAGGCCCTACAATCATGTACCTTGATATGACCCGAATTTTGTAAAGGTCCAATAAAATGTTTATTCATTAAATATAAGTGGTTTGGAAAGTTTCCTCTCATTTCCGTGCACAATAAGTTCAGGGTGGTATGATCATACTATTTTTTCTATAAATATCTTGTGACAAGGGTATTATAAGCACCATGCTCATAATAGATTGAAAAAGGATAATCATTTTAACCGGTAGAAGAGGGGGGTGATAACAAGTCCAATGGGGTCCAGAATATGCTAAATCACTTTATTATCGTCCCTTCTCTTGCTAAGAACCGCCATGGTTAACACTCAGCCACTCACCCATATCATTCTCATGATACCTAGTGATTTGGGGACGTACGCACAATTCAAATGTAATTGTATCTTTTAAAAAAACAACCCCAAAACTTTATTTTGTCATAATTGGACTACTCTTTCGAAAATAAATTAAAAAAACTGAAGGAATTTTATGTCCGTGTCATGACTCATTACATTTCAAATTTTACCCGATTCCCGTTATTATTGAGAATTTTACAAGCAGTGATCATATTACTTAATATGTTCATATTACCCCAACTTACCTTATGTATATGCCAGTTGGACATGTATGGTGGTGAGTGATATATATATATTATAATACGATTTTTATATAGGATTGCTTATGTTATTTATGGTACTTTTCGTAAAATCTAAACAATGACTTTGAATGCATTAATTAATATTGTTACACACATTCACCAGCTGTATGGTGCTTTTCACATTCATTAATTTTTCAAATGAAAAAGCTGACGGAGGTTGAATCAACACTTTTTAATGTATTGTTATACGGGCTTCGTTAAAAAATGTAGGCTGTACAAAGAATAAAAGGAAAACATTACACAATATCATGTACTTGTTAATGATAAAAAGCTTGATATTAAGGGTACATATTCTGTAGATTCATGTAGGCCTTATATATATTTTTATGACAAATAAAGTCAGTAATGATTTTTATTACGTCAATAAAATATCGAACATATATCCATATAGAGCATACGTTTAATGTAGAAATGAATAACCTATATATATCTACCTATACAATTGCGGTCAAATCTTCAACGGGAATAGCGTTACATGCACACAGTAAGTAAAGAGTAAATAAACTGCGTCCACCTACGTTCTTCAAAAATAACTAGAACAGGAATTCCCGAACTCCGAGGCCCGGCTTCAGTCTGTTTGAGTGCTATAGACAAAAAATCAGCTTAAGATTTTCTAAACACAAACACACTGCCTCATGGGCCAGAATCCTAAATGTCCAAGATATAATTAAGGAAAGAACCAAGGAGACAAGTTGAAATATATCTTCAACGTGTATTCCTTCCACGACCATCACTGGTGCTGGCCAACATTTATTCAACACGTGCCTACGATGTACCTTGTACAGAGGATATAGGCCTCTACCCATCAAATTCCGGTACCAGTTTGGGCCAACGTCGCAGCCCATTGCTGATTCAATGCCGGTCAATCGTCTACGACGCTGGCCCAACACTAATCCGTCACTGGGTCTGCTGTACTCTTTGCGCAAACAAGTGACATTCACCCAATGTTGTTTCAATTTTGACCCACAGTCTTCGACGCTGGCCTGACATTGAAACAGTATTGGGTGATTGTATCATGTTTTCTGACTTCTGCATTGTTACGCGGGAGATGCTTTTCATCCCGGCGCCAGAAACACCAGCTAACACGATGCATTGGTCCAATGCTGATGTAATGCTGGGCCACCATGTGTGACGCTGGGCCAACACTATTTCAACCAAAACCCTTCAAGCACTTAATCACTATATTTAATTGTTAATGTATTTTTGAACACTTTTTAAAGACAAAAGTACTTTAAACCTAGGGACCTCAAACGTTATATTGCACGTGTTCATAACGGCTGGAGTACAGAAATGTCAACCGTTTGCCACACACAACACCCCTCTTTCCCCTAAATAGGACTAAAATATGTTTGTTTCCGACTTGTTGTCATTTTACCCCGTGGGTAGGTAGGAAATTGTCAGACTGGGAGATCCAGAGAGGGGGGGGGGGGGCGGAGGGGGCTCACGCCCACCCCTTTCTGGGCCAAATTTTTTAAGAAGTCGCCTAAATTGGCCTAAATATGCCAAATTAGGGGACTTCTAAAGCTGACGAACCCCCCACGCCCCCTCCTTTTTTTCAAATCCTGGATCCGCCCCTGCATGGTAGGCCTATTATGGCTATAACCAGTGGTAGGTTACCACTTACAGAGTGAAGGCTCCATTTGCTTACTGAAGACGAAGTGGTCATCTGGATCCGCCCCTGTTGTAGGCCTATGGTGACCGTGCCACTGCATGGTAATTTTACTATTCATGGTGGCAATAATGGCCCACTTCTACCCTAGATCAGTAGAAAATCCACTTCACCCCAAAATTAGGGTGGCCCACTTTCCCATAAAGGCCCCTAAATGTTGTTTTGTGGTTGGTCCATCTCTCCCCACCCTCCGCTACCTTCATTAGGCCTCGGTAGGCTACCCATGTAGCCTACGCTATCAAAACGAGACGTTGAGCAAAATTGGGTAGCCTACCCCGGTATAGTCAACATTGTCAACCGGTCGTCTAGTGGTGTACCAAGGATCCTTGGGTGTACAATCAATTTGTGACGCCGAAAAAGTGTATGGCCGCCACCGCTAGTAGGTTTTTAAGGTCACGTCAGGAAAATATAAACAATTGAAAATTCGAATCGAGCTGGTATGAACAGTATAAAAAGCGGCCATTTTGTTTCAATTTCTGGAGTCTATATAGGCCTAATACATCCAGCTCCCCGTCTGGAAGCGGAGTGCCAGACAGGTGCCGGAGGCCTGCTCAGGTAGACCTACATGACCCAGGTCTACTATAGTCTAATATAGAATAGGTTCACCGTAATCCCGGGGAGGGGGATTCGAGGGGCCCGCCCCCCGGGTTATTTTTTGATTTCTAAAGGCTTTCTCATGCAATCTAAGGCATATTGGGTACTGTTTCTCACTCAGTATATCACCAAATTATAAGGAAACCCCTGAATAAGGTGATGATTTTTTCTAAAGGGGGGTAACCCCCCCCCCTTCGATCCGCCACTGGGGAGTAGGGGAGACCGGGGCCAACTGGGACACGGGTAACTGGAACAGGCCTCTAACAGGGAATTCCATGATATGACAATATCAGTGGCCTCGTTTTAAAGAAAGGAGGGATACCCCCCTCCACTTGAACTACAATCCTAGTGGAACTAGCAGATCTGTATGAGCAGGTAAAACTAAATGTATTTTTCCGCCTCCCAAGTATTTTTTCACGGCTTAATTACGAATCTCATAAAACTTAAACCACTATAGTTGTATTATACTGAAACATATCACTGAAAACACTCATATTTACTGCCTAATTTACAATTATTAGATGCTCGATGCTGTACCATGGCCACATGCCAGGTCATATTTTTCCGTGGGAGGTCAACTCGGGGCTAACTTGGACAACTCTGGCGGGGCTAACTGGGACAGTCCCAGCTAGCCCCAATGTGTCCCAGTTAGCCCCAGTTATAATAGAGCATTGTGTCCCGCTTAACTCCTGTGGATACTGACAAGTGACCAAAATATATGTTTGCCCAACTCAATTAACATTTGTTAGGCCTACTTTAGATTGTATGTATTGGGGATGGACACAATGTGGTTGTTACTCAGTATCAACGCATTAGGCCAAGAGTGCACCGGGGTTCAGCTGTTATTTTCGGCCTTATTTTGTTGCAGTTTAAACCTTTGTGTTTAAAAGGCATATATATGTTTATTTATAGCTTGCCCCCTTCAAACTATTTGGAATCATCATAGGATGCAGTAGAGTAGGGTGGAGCAAGGCGCCCCCTCTAAGGTCACAACGTCCTACAGCTGAATAGATTGCCCATAATAAAGAGTTATCCCATGCTCACAAAGAGGCATATGAGGGGAACATAAAAAATGATAAAAGACTTATTCCATGTTATTTGCTAAGATATTATGAGCGGTAATGTATATTGACAGAAAGGGGCATCTTACCCCACACTTGGGGCAAAATGCCCCGGGGGGCATCTTACCCCAGGGATAAGGGGCATCTTGCCCTTTTTATTCGAGTTGAGTGAGTTGAGTGAGTTGGGTGAGTTGAGTGAGTTGGGTGAGTTGAGTTAGTTTGGTGAGTGAGTTGGGTGAGTTGAGTGAGTTGGGTGAGTTGAGTGAGTTGAGTGAGGTGGGTGAGATGAGTTGGTTTCGTTGTGTGAGTTGGGTGAGTTGAGTGAGTTGGGTGAGTTGAGTGAGTTGAGTGAGTTGGGTGAGCTGAGTGAGTTGGGTGAGTTGGGTGAGTTGGGTGGTTGAGTGAGTTGAGGGAGGTGAGTGAGGTGGGTGAATGAGTTTGTTTCGTTGTGTGAGTTGAGTGAGTTGGGTGAGTTGACTGAGCTGGGTTAGTTGAGTGAGTTGGGTGAGTTGAGTGAGTTGAGTGAGTTGGGTGAGTTGAGTGAGTTGGGTGAGTTGAGTGAGTTGGGTGAGTTGAGTGAGTTGAGTGAGTTAAGTGAGGTGAGTGAGGTGGGTGAACGAGGTGAGTGAGTTGGTTTCGTTGTGTGAGTTGAGTGAGTTGGGTGAGTTGAGTGAGTTGGATGAGTTGGGTGAGTTGGGTGAGTTGAGTGAGTTGGGTGGTTGAGTGAGTTGAGTGAGGTGAATGAGTTGAGTGATTTGGGTGAGTTGGGTGAGTTGAGTGAGTTGGGTGGTTGAATGAGGTGCGTGAGTTGAGTGAGTTGGGTGGTTGAGTGAGGTGAGTGAGGTGAGTAAGGGAGTATATGAATGGATGAATCAATGAATGGGTGAATCAATAAATGGATACATGTAGATGGACGTACAAATTAAATGAATGGATAGACGAACTAGAGATGTATTTTCGCTATTAGGCAATATCACCAGACTGGGTGAGTTGAGTGAGTTGGGTGAGTTGAGTGAGTTGGATGAGTGTGTGGTTGGGTGAGTTGAGTGAGTGGTTGGGTGAGTTAGGTGATTTGGGTAAGCTGGGTGAGTAGAGTGAGTTGAGTGAGTGGGTGATTGGGTGAGTTGGGTCAGTTAAGTGAGTTGGGTAAGTTGGGTGAGTTGAGTGAGTAGAGTCAGCTGGGTGAGGTCAGTGAGTTCGGTGAGTTGAGTGAGTTGGGTGAGTTGAGAGAGTTGGGTGAGTTGAGAGAGTTGGGTGAGTTGAGTGAGTTGGGTGAGTTGGCTGAGTTGAGTGAGTTGGGTGAGTTGAGTGAGTTGGGTGAGTTGAGAGAGTTGAGTTAGTTGGGTGAGTGAGTTCAGTGAGTTCGCTGAGTTGGGTGAGTTGAGTGAGTTGGGTGAGTTGAGTGAGCTGGGTGAGTTGGGTGGTCGAGTGAGATGAGTGAGAGAGTATTTGAATGGATGAATCAATGAATGGATGTATCAATGAATGGATAGATGGACAGACGAAAGCAATGAATGGATAGACGAACTAGAGATGTGTTTTCGTCATCATCCTGCATTTTAATTGACCAAAAACCTTTCCATTTCATGGGAAAGCAGGTAAATGCCTACATACAAAATTCGGACTACCGGATCACGCGTTCACAGTGTCTGGAAAATTAAAAATTACAGGTCTTTTTATGGAAATCACCCAATCGTGACGAAAAGCTTTTCATACCGTGGTCAGCCAGGTAAGGGCCTACATACAAAATCACGAGTGATTCGGACCAGCGGTTCTTGAGATAACGCGTTCACAACGTCTGAAAAAGTTAAAAAGGGCCGCTATTTTTGTGAAAATCACTGAACCGTGATGAAAACCTTTTCATTTATTGGCCAGAGAAGCAAGTACCTACACATAAAATCACTAGTCATTCGGACCAGTGGTTCATGAAATAACGCATTCACAAAATCTGAAAAAGTAAAAAATAGACGCCATTTTTTTGAAAATCACTGAACCGTGACCAAAACCTTTTTGATTTCGTGCTCAGGCAGGTAATGGCTCACATACAAAATCTTACCAGCGGTTCTGTAGATATCGCGTTCTACTAAACTCATATGAATGAATGAATGAATGAATGAATGAATGAATGAATGAATGAATGAATGAATAAATGAATGAATGAATGAATGAATGGATGGATGGATGGATGGATGGATGGATGGATGGATGGATGGATGGATGGATGGATGGATGGATGGATGGATGGATGGATGGATGGATGGATGGATAGATGGATGGGTGGATGGATGGATGGGTGGATGGTAGAATGGATAAATTGATAGATGTATGGACACATGAATGGATGGATTGTTAGATGGATTAATGTATGAATAGATGGATGGATTATTAGATGGATGGACGAATGAATGGTTGAATGCATGAACTGAATACAAAAATAGATGGACGGAGTGAGTGAGTGAGTGAGTGAGTGAGTGAGTGAGTGAGTGAGTGAGTGAGTGAGTGAGTGAGTGAGTGAGTGAGTGAGTGCGTCGGTGGGTGGGTGGGTGAGTGGGTGAGTGAGTGAGTGGAATATTAGAAGCTAGTCAGTCACAGTCAGTCGTTCTGAGTCAATGATAAAAGAAAGCCTAGTGCGTGAACGACGGTCATATCTACAAACACATTTGAATTAGAAGCAACATTGGCTCAACATAAGTGACGCAATGGAAGCATTGCATTTCGATTGTTTCACACTTTTAATTATTAATATTGCCTGTTGGGGTAAGACGCCCCCATAACTGTGGGGCGTGTCGCCCCTGGGCCTCTTGCCTTATCATAAGGGGGGGGGGGGGCGTCTTACCCCATTTGGAGGAGGTTAACAAACACGCTGCATTACGGCATGATCCATATGTGGGCAAGACTGTGACCACGCACAATGGTAGTGAACATTTTATTCTACCAGCATTGTGACGGCATGTCTTAGCGGTGTTTTTTGTGAATTCAGAGGACCATGCATCGGTTGATATTTTTTATTAAAAAAGGTGTTCAAAGTAGTAAATATGAATGCATACTATGTAATTCAACTGTGACCTGGCGGGCAAATAGAAACAACCAAAGGAACACTTTAAAATACCGAAGAGCGTGCTCTATTTATGACGTCATACATTATGACGTAGGGGCCATCTCACCCCCCTGATCTTACCCTAAGGGGGCATCTTGCCCCACCCTACTCTATACCTTGTTTAATCTCTATAGATCCGAAATTGCTGAAATTTCAGGAGTGTCTCAGTTAGCCCCTGGCCTTGTCCTACTTAGCCCCGTATATGGAGCAAACTGGGACACTATTTTCTTTTCTTAAAAATTGTCCAAATCTGTATAGGTTTTAGTTGTCACTTATTAAAGGCCCTTAATTGTCACAATAACAAATATCATACCTAGTTTGAATGATTGTTTTGAATCTCTAACTCTATTATCGTCTGCTCTAGGGCGACAAATGATAAAAGTGTCCCAGTTAGCCCCGGTCTCCCCTACTGGGGATGTGCCGCTGGACAGGGTGCCTTTTTGAGCTTCCAGCTTTGGCACAGGGTGTCTTTTTTGAGCTTCTGGAGTAATGGGACAGGGTCCTTTTTTGAGCTTCCAACTCTGGGCACCCGCTTAGCATGTAGACCCTTTAGACTATTTTGCTGATTTTTCAGGCCATTATCAGCCGAATTCCATCACGTTTTTCACGAATTGGGACAGGGTCAGGTTTTGAACATGCCGGGGGCACACCCCTACCCATTTCTAAGGCGAGTACCCCCTCTCCCCCCCCCCCCCGGCCGTTATGGTGTGATACTATTATTATGATTTATATATGTCCACTTTTCATACCGTCTTCAGCGTAAACAGGTAGTCCAGGCCCTTAGGCCTAGTATGCAGACCTGTCAACCCTCCCGTTTTCGGCGGGAGCCTCCCGTTTTGGAGGGGCATCTCCCGACCTCCCGTTTTCACGTCATTTTCTCCCGTTTTTGAATTATTTCGACCTCTGGAAAATAAATGCTCTGTTTACCAAAATGAACTCTGTTTATAGGCCTATATGCAAAAAAAAATGGGCTCGCTTTGCTCCGCATCGCTAAATGACACTAACAAAATTTCTTACATTTCTGAAGCCTGGCTTCGCTCGTCTCTTTAACCCCCACACCTACACTAAGCCTACTTTGAGATCCATCTTTGTAGACAAAAAAAAATAAATTATAAGAAAATGAAATACATCTCGCTTGAGGCAGAGTGTGGAATAAATAAGCTATTAGACATATTGTAGACAGGATGTGAAATAAATAATTTGTCCAGTTCAAAAACTCCCTTCCCCCGCCCCTAGTAATTGAATTATGGCCCCCTAAGCACTCTTATTATTCTCATGTTGGTTTGATGTTGGACACAATCTACAACCATGACAACGCTGATCCAGTTTTAAATTAGGCTACCACTGGCGGAACGCCTCGAGTTGGCGTGGGATATCTTCTTCCGGTCTGTTAGAGGCAGGATGTGAAATATGTAAACCATTTAAGCCCCAATCACGATTATGGTATGTTTAATAACAGGATCGAAACATGTGCAGCCGACCAATACGGCCTACGTATTTTTCAACTGACCATACAATATTATGTTTCACTGTATATACAAATCTGGTACAAAAAAAAGGAAATTCATAGAAAAGTTTACAATTATAGAAATGTTGATTGGATTAAGTTAGAAACTTTGCTGAGTGTTAAATGCTCCATAGATTAGAACAGACTAATAACAAAGATGTTGATCTGGCCTGGGAAAGTTGGCTTCAGTACTATGATGATGCTGTTGATACATATGTCTACCTTAAATTACTGTAAGAAAATCAAATTTACCACCCTGGTTTGACTCTGAAATGAGACGTTTGAAAAGAAAAAAAGAAGCAGGCTTGGACAAAAGCTAAGACATTAAATAGAGCTCATCATTGAGAACATACTGGTCTAACATTCTGGTCTTATTTTCCGATTTCTTGGAAATTGGCCAACGTTATACCTGTTTTAATAAAAACGGAGACAGGGATTCTGTTTCTAATTACAGACCAGTTTCTTTATTAATTGTTGTATCAAAAGTGATGGAATAGTGTATTCACAACCATGTTGGTATAATTAGGCCCTACTAATTATCTAATTTGCTCTGAACAAGACGGATTTATAAACGGAAAATCTTGCATTACCCAACTATAACGGGTGTTTACCATAAAATTGGTTCACATCTGGACAGTTCAATTCAAACTGACATAATATATTTAGATTTCAGCAGAACTTTTGACAGTGTATCGCACAGACTGCTACTTTATAAATTAAAAATGGTTTTAATGGTCGATTGATAGACTAGTTCACCTCTTATCTATATGATAGGAAACAGCGAGCGAGTGGTTGTAGAGGGTGTGGAATCAAGCTGGTTGAATGTTTCATCTGGCATGCCACAAGGCTCGATCCTGGGACCTATGTTATTTTTGTTATTTATTAATGATATCCCTAAGGTTGCAAGCTCTAGTAAGTTGAGTTTATTTGCCATACTGAGTTATCCCGATGTAAAATACAGTGAGCGATGTACCATACCTAATCTGCTACCACTGTCATTTCGAAGAGATTAGGCAGATCTAATTTTCTATTTTAAATGTTTACATGGATTATACGCAGTACAATTAGAGGATTTTTTGGACACAAATTTACACGACAAATCTCTTCGTTCGACCAACGCAAATTGCATCTTTGTGAGACTTCACCGCTAACTTGAAAAACGTTTAGTAGGGCCAATATTGTGGCTTCGTCTTGTCAGTTTCGTCGATTAGAGGAAACCAGTTTCGTCAGTTTTGTTTCGTCAGTTTTGTCGATTAAACAAAGCCGTTACAGACACAATGATTGATAAACATCTGCCAATGATACAATATTTTTTTTCGCGAGATCAGCCATTTCCAAATATCTTGATGTTCAATATTGACCTTGATGAATGATGATAAAAAAATTATTATGATTTTTTTTTTAGAATTTATTAGTTAAAGGTGCCAGAAAACAGCAAGAATGCCCTCAGACTTATAACCCGTGAGCTTCCGGGGGCCTACGCGGCCCCCGGACCCCTCGGCCAAGTGAGTCTACGCAAAACCAGATAAAATCTCCCTGTTTCATATTTCTTAATGTTGACAGATATGCGTATGTGAAGTACAGTTTATTCCGCCACTGCCACAGTTGCACCCGATTGGATATATAGGCCTAGGCCTTCGTATTAACATGATTAATAACAGGTGATCACAGATATAACATGCATGTATACATGTAGGCCTACATAATCAAATATGACCTCGCACTGTGGGTCCACAGTGCGATCTGAGCGTCACCTAGTGAATGGCTAACGCTCAGTTGTGGTTGGTTTTTCTTTCACCTTGGCTTCCAATCGTGTCAGCTGACCTTGGCTGGAAATGATGCCAATCAACATCACGGTCCTGTAGTGGTGTACAACACCCAGAAGTTTCTGAGCTGTCAGTGGGATTGCACACAAAACAAGCCGACTACACTAGCCTACAGGCAGATTATCGAGCGTGATTTGTTATGGATTCTGTATCCAGCGCAACTGAGGAAGGAGAATGCGGGTAAGCACAATGTGTTTTAATAAATAAGGCGTGTTGATAATATTTCGTGCTTTTCAATCGTGTCAACTCGACAACTGTCCTGTTGATTTGATAATCATAATGCATAACAGCATCGCCATCATGATCATGCATGTCATGAGGCTGAGCCGCCTGACAACTGGACAATGCCTGACATGCCTGACGCATTCGCGGGCGGCGTACACTGTCAATGCTGTTCAAGTGCAATGTAAATGTTGAATGTGTATGGGTTTAGCTTTAGCCTAAAAAAGGCGTTAAAAGCAGTTAGCTCAACCTCAAGTTTCAACTCAACTGCACTGTGCACATACTACATAGCCTGACATAGGCCCCCTATGATCCATCATGTTTATGAATCATAAAGTCTTTATTAGCTTAAATTAAATATGAATGATGCAATTGTATTTGATTTGGTTTGACGCCGGCAGGCGCATGACATGCATGACGTAACCGTTGTCATTTGTTAAGTTAGGCACTAGGCCTAACGTAAAGTGATCAGCAATGACAATGTCAGAATGTGAATGTAAAATTGAATATGCCTATTACGTTACACATGTGTTAACAACAGGTGGTTAACCATGTTATAAGTGGTTATAATCTGCACGTGACGTGTTGTTCATCCATGTTGCATTGGATTTTGAGTTTGACGCCTGCAGGCTGCACTGCTGCAGGCACATGAGTGACGTGGGGGATCTACAGTAGACTACTATCATCCAGGATTTGTAGAGGGGGGGTGGGGGGTGCCCGGGGGCGGGGTTTTGAGGGCTTAGCCTGTCTACCCACAATTTTTTTTTAACTATTTTAGGTAGGCCTTACATGCCTTAGACTAGTCCAAGCTGGGCCTGGGGACTCTTGCGCTATGCTCCAGAAGCAGAGTGGATCAGTCTGATCTAGCATTCTACTAATTTCTAGGTAGGCCTAAGCCTAAGGCTAGCCTAAGTAGGCTAAGGCTAGGGCCAGTAGGGGACCACCAATCAGTAAATCACCATTCAATTTAGGCCTAGCCCATCACTACTGGCATTAGGCCTCACTGTTGGACTATATGAAATCTACTTATAGATAATCATATATAGAATAATTTTTAAAGTTATAAGGCCTAATACTAATAGGCCTACGTAATAGGCTACATCATTATGTACTATTATTATTATAATTATAGGCCTAGAGTCAGAGAGTAGGCTAGGCTAATGGAGACAATTATGGGGGTTTTTGACATACTAATTTTAATATTTCAATTCTGTGTGGCCCCAGTATTTTTTTTACCATCATACATCTATCCTGAGCCTTGCCCAATATATACACCCCCAACAATATTATATTTAAATGGAAACCTTCACCCACACAGCTAAATAGATCTTTAAGTTTTAACACCAGTTTGTAAAAACTAAAAACTGAAAATGCCCCTTTTATCATAATCAAAAAATTCTCTGTTATTCTTGGAAAAATGAAAATAAATTAAAATAATTGAACATATAATGTTCAAAAGCAGTCATTAGGCCTAGTTGACAAAAACTCTTTTAATCTACACATTTGAGTCGATTTGTATCCATACAGCACATCCTTAGCAAATCGCCCATAATACCAGCAGAATTTTGTGATTGCTGCAATTATGGGCTGCTGCAACTTCAGAGATAATACTACCCAAGGAAAAAAATAACACAATTTTTTGCTCAATCATCCATATACTCCCGGCAATAAAAAAGTTTAATTTCAGACAATTTAACCTATACCCGCCGTCAGATTAACTTGTATCGCATGTTTTTCGCCGATTTCTCAGTCAATTCTCAACCGATTTTCATGAAATTTTGTCGTATTTTTAGAAATTATACGCTCTGCATGTAATGATATATATACCATGTATACAATGTAAGGGTATATATCCCAAAATGTGGAATACAGCTATCACCACACCGATTCATAATTGTGGTGATGAAGCTGATACTAATAACTATAGAGGGATATCAATATCAAGCTGATAGCAAATTGTTGAACTTAATGATAAACAAACGGATTCAACATTTTTAAACATGAAATGATATCATTGTTAAAAACCAATGTGGTTTCAGAAATGACCACGGTCGTACAGAAGATAATCTTTTTATAATAAACACTATTCACCAAAAGTATGTTCCCAAAGAAGGAAAACGTTTATATATGGCTTTTTGTGGATTTTCGAAAATACTTCGATACTATTAACAGAGAATTATTGTTATACAGTCAGTGTTTGATCTAGTTGGCGCCAACTATCATTAGGGGCACCTTCTCATGCACGGCGGGCACCCAGCTCGGCGTTTCCAACACCCACCCTCCCCAATTAAGGGTATGAACAGAATCAGTTAAGTATGTAGACATCGCCAGTTATTACCACTATGTAGGCCTACACACGTCGTTATCAGGTATTGTTTCATAGACCTGTGTGAACGCGAGACATCAGTGACTGGGGTGTTTTTACAGTCACAATGGCCTGGGTGGGTTGAATATGATGTAACAGCAGTTCAAAGAGGCATTTCACTGTCTGAATATTAGAAAGGTACCATGTCGCACACGAAGGGCAACATGGAACTCAAGAAGGGCAACATGGCACTCATGAAGGGCAACATGGCGCTCATGGTGGGCAACATGGCGCTCGTAAAAGGCAACATGGCGCTGCGCCATGTTAGAAAGAGCTAGATGAAACACTGTAATACAGAATAATTGCCTGTGGTATTACTGGGAAGATATATAACACATTAAAATATATGTACCGGTATGCTGATCATAAATGTCATGTTAGAAATAATAATGGTTTTAAATATCAAAGTCATTTAGCAGTAATTGTGGTGTTATTCAAGGATGTAATCTTAGTCCTACCTTAGCTAATTCATTTCAGAACAACTTGCATGATGGGCAATTCAACGGTGTCGGACGTACGTTTCAGACACTTATTTTATGCCTGGTGCCCCAACTGAGAATGAGAATTATATTATGTTGTTGCTATTTCATACACACCACCTCACTATATCATGTGGGACATTTTAATATTTTATGTCATTCACACATATCGGCTATGAGCCAATATAAGGGTGGTGTCGGACGTACGCAGACAAATTGATATTTTGTAAAATAAATCTTCAGTACCATATCTGTCTGAATCCTTGGGTGACAGTATAACAATGTGGCCTGATACTGATAGAGGATAGTGTTGTCTTATTATTACATATCAAATATTTTTTATTTTTATTTTAATTGTTCTAGAAATTATTAGATATCTTTGGTGTCGGACGTACACTCACTTGGTGTCGGACGTACATGTCTTAAATTAAGGATTTTGTTCATCCTGCAACACCCACAAGCAAAGTCAAAAATGTTGCAAATGCTTTTTAACAATCATTTTGAGGGGTTGTCATTCAAAATTACATAATTTTTCAATATATAAGTATAGGATGTTTAATAATAGCAGTGATTTGCCATGCCGTAACCATATCATAACTGTGTTAGGTAAGAGTGAAGTATATAGTGCTAAGTTAACATCACGTTTCAGCTGGATTTTAGTTTGTAAAAATTTAAAAACTGTAATTTACAAAATTAAAATGGCAAGTGAGTGTTTTACAAATCAGCCTTGATGCTGCCCAGGCGAACTGGGCATGGTCCAAGGTTATTTACATTATTTTATTCCCGTTTTCTATTGACAGGTATGTCGGGTGACTCCTCCCCAGACATCGTTAATTATCGATGTTCAATAGTCGATGAGGTACCATTAGTTTAGATGCTAGGCCCTTAATAATGCCAATCGGTGTTTTTTTGGTTGGTAAATATAGAGGGATGCATTCATTCACCATGTCCATGAACAACCATCAAGCTAGAAGTTCTTCTGAACGTTAGCAGTGGTGCCGAATTCTAGTGTAATTGGCGACATTGGCTGGATCATATTGTTTATTCAATGGCTTAAATTATCAACAGAGCACCACATTTATTCATCAAAATGCAGTTAAATGTTCATTTAGCACTTTTTACATAATTTTATCACGATCTGTGTGCTGCATCTGGAATCTTGAGAATATTAATCAAGAATTAAAAGACCTTCGCCATGTCAACTGAGATTCAGTGTTGTACATGGTGTCGGACGTACACAAATATTGTGTTTGGCCTGCAGTGAGTTGCATATTCAACATGCAGCATTTGTACTATTGCATGCAGTTCTGATTGCATATTTGCATTAAGTGTACTATTTAAATTCACCATATTGGATAAATTAAAGTAGATATCCAACTATCATATCTAAAAAATAATATAATTTACTATTTTGGTGTCGGACGTACAAGCTAATTCTCTTACGCATACTTTACACTACTTTGCCATTCACAATTGATGAATAATTTTCTCTTTCTGATATTATATCCATCCATTACCTCATAATAAACTGGCATGTGGCTCATTGAGCCATTTAGTGAGCATGAGTATACTAAACAGCCTTGTGATTGACACAAGGTGTCGGACGTACATTACAATAGTGTCGGACGTACGCTTGTTTGCATGGCGATAATCAAACAGCCAATCGTCACAGTGACTCCATGTTGCATAGCTGGGGTAATGCTACCATTTCTGTTTTGCATAAGGAATTTTAGAACACTGGATGTGGTTTGTCTACTTGAAAAAAACCATTTTGATAATATTTGGTGTCGGACGTACATATTCGTTTTTATCAATTTAACACAGAATTGTCACACCTGAAAACCCATGTTGAAGACGAGTACAGCTATCGACATATATATTGTTTTCAACAGACATCTTCTACTGATCAACAAACACTAAATATTTCCTACTGGTGGCATTTCTTATGTCATAGTGCAAATAATACAAACAGGTGTCAAATTGTGTAATTTGTTACCAATGTCAAATAGTGTTTAAATGTTCAAGATCAGCGCAATTTTACATCAATGTAGTTCTGTTTCCTGGCCAAACAATTATTGATTCTCAAAATTTGACAAGATGTCTATGAAATTAAGATATGAAAATGGGAATCAGGCCATTTTAAATTTTTCACACCTAGGTTGACACTTTCATGGAATTGCCCTGATATTTTTGATTCAGAATGTGACCAGATATGTTTGGATGGCCAGTCATTCACTTCTTTATCATTTGCAGATGATTTGGTCCTAATTTCAACACGTGCAAATGGCTTACAAGTATGTCTTGATAAACTAGAAAATTACTGTAAACGATGGCGATTGTCAGGAAATGTGAAAAAAACAAAGATAATGACTATGTCGAAACGAAATTATATAGCAAAGGAAAACTTTCATATGCTTGACTATTGTCTCGAAAAAGTTATTACTTATAAATATTTAGGTTTAATCATCAGTTCCGATGGGAAATTTAAAATTTGTGTCAGTGTTAGAATAAACAAGGCTAAAAGGGCAATGGTTATTATATTACAAGCTTTTATGGTGTCCGGTTGTGTCTCACCTAGATTAAACATGACTGTATTTGATAAACAGATAATTCCAATTTTATTGTACGGCTGTCCTATATGGGGTTCATATAACAAAATTGATTACGATAAACATTTATTTGAAAGAGTCCAAACAGATTTCTGTAAAAGAACTTTAAACATCACCAAAAGATGTAGCAATGTTATTGCAAGAGGAGAATTTGGTAGATATCCTCTTTGTTATACTATTTATAGCCGTATGATTAAGTATTGGTGTAGACTGGAATCAGGCACAAATAATATTATGTTAAATGCAGCCTATAAAGAATCGAAAATTGTAGGAACTGATTTGATTGATAAGATATCTTCATTATTATGTCGTAATGGTTATGCGATTGTGTTTGAAAATCCACAGTCAGTTAATTTAAATACTTTTTCAAAGTATTTTCAACAACGAGTAAATGATCAATATGAACAACACTATCAATCTCATAAAAGAATCCCCGAGATTTTATATTGTGAAACTGGTTTTCAAAAAATATAAATTTTGCAATTATCTAGACGTAATAAAATCTAGTAAGATTAGATGTATGTTTTCAAGGTTAAGAACAGATAACAGCTTACTAGAGGTAACTAGAGGTCGATTCAGAAATGTTTCCAGAGAAGATCGATTATGTATACACTGTATGCAAGAAGAGTTTATACACTTTATCATACATTGTGGAAGATATAAAGATTACAGAGATTTATTTATAAAAAATATGACAAATCTGAACATGAAAATTGAAAAAAACTATCCTAATAAAATTATACAATTATTGTTCAATTTTGAAGTGAACGCTGAGGTTTCGCGGCACTGTCTAAATTTTATCAAAGATATTTATGCATCACGAAGTGAGATGCAAGAATTACAGTTTTCCAGTTAATATTATTATATTTTTACATTGCTTTACCTAGCGATGATATCAGTCGTCTGATCAAGTCACAGATAGGCCTAAGCTCAAACTTTGCGTCTTGTGCCCCAGACATGCCTGAGGGCAATGCTTTTTTATTTTGTCTTGATCGGTTAAATATTTTTTTAGTTAGACTACCGTCCATTTTATAGCGTGAAATGGGAGGGGGGTTGTTGTTTTATGATAGCAGTCATGATCAAAGCCCTATAGATACATTCATCATATAGCAGCCTTGCTGATTTTTTGTCACCCCCATTTTCTTGAATTTCACACTATCTTTAAATGATCACTATTTTATTATTATTTATCGTTCATCAAGGAAATTTTGCACATGCAATCACTAGATTTGGAGGTATTAACAGGCCTACATTTTGAAAAATGAGTCAAGTTGTTTAAAAATAAGTTACAGTTCATCCTAATTAGTAATAGGCGAATTCAGCGGGTTTTTTTTGTCTTTTTCTGTCTTTTTTACACGCCTTTTTTCATGTATTTCACCATCAACTTGCGAATAAGTGGTCTTATGTTGTATTATCACATTTAAAATACCAAAATGATGGCAATTGTGGTCTCTTTCCAAATATATTCTTCGTTTTAAAATAACGTAATAATTGGAGATGTACTGTATGTCACTATGATCATGTATTGGCGCCAGGCTTGAACTTGAAGGCGTAAACATGGTAAATGGGCAATTCCATGAAAGTGTCAACCTGGGTGTGAACATTTTTAAATGGCCTGATTCCCATTTTTATGTTTTAATTTCATAGACAACTTGGCAAATTTTGTGAATCAATAATTGTTTTTGCCAGGAAAAAGAACTACATTTCAATGTAGTCCTTTTTCCTGGCAAAACAATTATTGAATTATTGATAATCAGTGCGATTTTACGTCGAGACGTAAAATCGCACTGATATTGAACATTTAAAACACTATTTGGCATTGGTTACATTAATTACACAATTTGACACCTGTTTGTATTATTAGCACTATGACATAAGATTAAGAAATGCCATCAATGGGAAATATTCAGTGTTTGTTCATCAGTAGAAAATGTCTGTTCAAAACAATATATTGATTGCTGTACTTTACTTCAACGTGGATTTTCAGGTGTGGCAATTCTGTGTTAAATTGATAAAAACGACTATGTACGTCCGACACCAAATATTATAAAAATGTTTTTTTTCGGTCGACAAACCACATCCAGTATTCTAAAATTATTTATGCAAAACAAAAATAGTACCATTACCACGGCAATGCAGCATGGAGTCACTCAGTGTGATGGTTGCCTGTTTGATTATCACCATGCAAGCAAGTGTACCACCGACACTTTTTTAATGTACGTCCGACACCTTGTATCAATCACAAGGCTGTTTTGTAAACCCATGCCCACTAAATGGCTCAATCAGCCACATATCAGTTTATTATGAGGTAATGGATTGATATATTATCAGAAAGAGAAATTATTTATCAATTGTAAATAGCAAAACAGTGTAAAGTATGTATAAGAAAATTAGCTTGTGGCACAAAGCATGTAAGTTGGTACAACCCATGATTTCAACGTATCCCCATATTCTGCTTCATCATACATCAATTTAAATGGTCTAAGAGAATTATAAATGATACTAAGTTATAGAGGAAGCCTTGCAGAAGCTTAAAATGTGCACTTTTAGTGCATTTTGCTCAATATTTTTGGTCCTATAGCCCGCCAAACATTTGAAAAGGTAAAAAAAGACCATTTTTCCTGTTTCACTGGTATTTTGAGCAAAGAAAGGTCTACATAATAACATAGTAAAAAAATATGGTGTTTTTTAAGATTTAAAAAAATTAAAATGCGCAAAATATATGGTGATATTTCATTTCAGCGATCTCCCATTACAGAAAAACAAAAAAAAACGTAAATATGACCATAAAAGAGCAAAAAGCATTTTTTGACATTTTTATTGTAAAAATGATAAATAAAGTTTGCAGACATATTTTTAAATGAAAAGTTGGTATGAATAACAAAAAATAAATTTCCAAGATTATACCCTGGTGTCAGTTCAGATATGGTACATTGTCTGGGTAAATCACATGGTTTTTGGCTGCGTGGCAAATAATGGATGATTTTCAGATTTTTTGTCCGACTGTACGTCACGCTTTTATTTTTGATAATTTTATAAAGTTATGATGAAGCGAGTGCCTCAGATATTTCACATATTTATTAACGTGTCAAAAGGTGTGTCATTTGGAAAAATTGTGAATTTTATCCAAATTATTTACAAATTATAGCTATTTATATTTTGTCCGACTGTACGTCACGTTTTTGAAAAGGTTGAAAATCTGAGAAAATGTCGAGCGTAGATTTAGTTTACCTACCTCATGTCTTCTAAACAATAATTTGAATGCTTTTAAATAGCTCAGGAATATTAGAGAGGGATAAAAACAAATGTACAGGAATTCATAATATTCTGCAGATATTTTTTTGCTCAGGCTTTAGAATTGTGTGCTACAGATGAAGAAATCCACCAGAAATCACAACAGACTTATGTTGAAATGGTGCTATGAAGTTATTAGATCAATATAAATTCACATAAATTTTGTCGTAACACAGTAACGGTCCCATTATTTGTAGGCATACTACATTAGTATGATTGGCCTACAGTAACAGTAACAACCTTAGATTGATGGGCATTCGTATATAGTTTGCATACGTAAAATCCCAAAAATTCACAAAAAGGATTTTCCATGTTTCAGATAATGTTGAGCTCAAGGTAGCAAGAGCATAATTTGTCAAATACCTTGCAGTAGGCTTACTTATATAGTCACCAGTAACGTCATATTTCATGATAGTCTATGTGAATTTATCTGGTCTGTAGTCAGAGAAAATGAGTTACTGTACACTTGACCCAAATATATCGGATAACAAACTGAATCTGGGTGCAGACTTAGAAATTTCTGTTTTTGCTAAATTTATTCAATTCTAACAATTTTCGTTTCCTTTAAATATTTGCATTATCAAAAGATCCTTGACGCTGCCACAGCACTAGAAGCTGGGCTTGAAGCCCCTTAATTAGGGTACTCTTCATGCACAATTGTGGTTATCCTTTTCATAAAATTTCTCAATTTCATTCGATTCCCTCCCAGCTCGCATATTTTCACTCCTTACACTTACCACTTGCACATTACAAACTGAAAATGATATTTTTCTAATTACTTTAGTAGTGTTAATCATATAATATATTGTTTGAAATAGTGTTTATCTTGTTTTGTACTTTATATCATGTTTGTATAGGAAAATACACCTTAAAGCCACTCATTCACACCCTTTACATGCTAAGTTCAGTCTTTCATTGGAAAAAAACTATAAATGTTTAAGCCTTGCGGTTTTTTGCGTCATTTTTTAGGAATGATACAGTATATGATACAAACATTTTTAATTTTCTAAGATAAAGTTGATTTTGGGCTGTTTTGTCAATATTGGTGAAACAAAGTGGTACCAACTTACATGCTTTATGCCTTGTACGTCCGACACCTAAATTTTAAATTATTTATTTTATTTTTTAGATAAGATTGTTGGATATCTGCTTTATTTGATCTAATATGTTGAATAAAAATAGTACCCTTAATGCAAATATGCAATCAGAACTGCATGCAATAGTACTAATGCTGCTTGTTGAATATGCAACTCACTGCAGGCCAGACACAATATTTGTGTACGTCCGACACCATGTACAACACTGGATCTCTGTTTACATGGTGGAGATCTTTTAATTCTCGATAAATATTCTCAAGAATCTGGGAGTCCAGATGCAGCACACATATCATGATAAAATTATGTAAGCAGAGCTGAATGACCATTTAACTGCATTTTGATGAATAAATGTGTGGTGCTCTGTTGATAATTTGCGTGATTGAATCATGTGAATCAGACAAAATGATTCCGCCAAAGTCGCCAAATACACAAGAGCTCGGTACAAATGCTAACGTTCAGAAGAACTGCTAGCTTATGAATGTTCATGAACATGATGAATGAATGCATCCGTTTATATTTACCAACAAAGAAAACACTAATTGGCATTATAAACTGATAAAAGGCCTAACATCTAAACTAATGGTACATCATCGACTATTGAACATCGATAATCAATGATGTCTGGAGAGAAGTCACGCGACATACTTTCAACAAAAAACGGAAAGAAAATGATATGAAGAACCCTCCATGCCCAGTTAGCCTGGGCAGCATCAAGACTGATTTGTAAAGCACTCATTTGCCATTTATTTTAAATTACTGTTTGATATTTTTACAAACTAACTTCTGGCTGAAAAGTGATGTTAACTTAGCACTATATACTTTACTCTTACCTAGCACAGAACTTTATGATATAGTTATGGCATGGCCGATTACTGCTATTATTATACATCTTATACTTATTATATATTGAGATATTATTTATTTTGTATACCAACCCCTCAAAACAGATTGTTAAAAAGCATTGGCAACATTTCAGACTTTGCTTCTGGACGTTGAGCCGCATTAGTCTAACGTTGAGCCAGAGCCGTAGACGATGGGCCCGAATTAGTTTGACATCGCATCAATGCCTCGTGCTGGCCGCGATGCCAAGCGCACACAAACCAGCCGTTGGTGTCTCAAGACTAGGTCAGCCCCTAAAATAACTCAGCAAGCACGAGTCACCAGCCCATTGATGGTTCAATGTTGTTCCAGCTTCTACGACGCTGGTTCAACATTGACTCATCAATGAGTGAATGTATCCTGCTTACTGGGAACTCAGCTACCGGTACAGTAAAGGCTGCTCTTTTTACAATTATTTTATTCTACCACATTTCGCAATTTATATCACTGCATGTGATGACCAACGATGAAATAAAATAGTCTGATATTTTCGAATAGCATTATCACTATATTTGAAAATGCCCGAGAGGTATTGAATAAATAACTGCAAATTTATGTTCTTCAAGAAAATCACGCAAAATCGAAATAGTGAAAAATATGGTTTACGTTCAACTCCAACTGTTTTTAGGCGCGAATTTAGGCAGGTCAGGTGAGAGCAGCTCGGTCAGTGGCGGGCCAAAGGCTCGGATGCTGGCCCACACTTAAAGAACTATACAAAGAGGATAGTCCTATTTTTAAAGATACTCACATTCTCCACACAGGGTGCGAAATTAAACATGACATTATATGCATGTCTCACCCATATCGCACATAGCAACAAATCATAGATATGCCTAAATGACATAACAAAATAAACTGTGTACTGTGAAATGTACCTATCATCACTTCCAAAATAAGAATAAGTTTGAACGTGTTCCATTCTTTTTCAATGATGCCCGTTATCTGACACTTGGTACTTTTAATGTCCTGATTATACACACAGTGTGTCTTACTCCGCTGTGATCAGGTTTGTTATGGTGGGGCAACATTTTTGACAAATTGTCAAACCTAAAAGCTTAATAACTCAATAACCAGGAGAGTAAAATAAAAAAATAAAACACCATTTGTTATGAATATGATTTGATCTCTAGAATAAAATAAGGAAAACAGTTATGCAGCTTTAAAGAAGTCTACTCTACTAGGGAAGGTAGCTTAAATTGCACCCTAGCTTAACCAGGTGTCTGACCGGACGAATGCATGCCACTGGTGGCTTCTCACTGGAGTATGGAGCGTGGGCAGATTTTGTACGGAAGCTCATTAGAGTAATCCCTAGCCAAAAAACCTCTACATATCTTCCATAGCCTTCTTGTTTCTCAAAGAAATGTTGTTATTGTATAGAGTACAAGAAACATAACCATAATTTACAATCAGTTCTGATAAGTATGATGTTTTTAAAGGGACTCCGTCGGATGAGAATTTACAATTTTGTCGATTTTGAAAATTTACCTTATATGAAGCTATATCACTGTATAGCATACTGATCTTAAAGAAAAAAAGATAAAAAAACAATGTTAAAGTAATGAAAAAGACAAAACCACCTCTATTTGCAAGATACTGACGTAGGCTACATGTATATTAACATGCTAGCTTGTCTATATCATACAACACATGTATTAGAGTAGACTACAAATAAGTACTGGCCATCTCAGGCGGCATTATCAAAGTAACCACCTGTTTACTATATACATCGGCCCAAGTGTAGTATTCGACACCAAAACTGAATGACTGGTGCTAATTAGTGCTAATTGATAATTTAACACCACGTGACATGAAATACCGTCTTTTCGTTGGATGGGTGTGACGTGTTGATAACTACACTTATGCCTACACATCTATATGGTGCCGCCCTTAATTGATCTGGGAACGCCATAATAAGGGGGGGGGGGGGGTGTTTCCCCACGGCGACGATTTCCTGCTCTTGAAACGCTGGGCCGACGGCATCTACATGTGGCCCAATGCTTTACTTTCAACTGTCTTTTAGCGTGTTAAGCAGGTGTTTAGCTATACAAATAGTTTGCTTGTTTTTTCGCTTGAAAAAGTCGCTTTAACCTAAGGCCTTACAACGCTGGAATATTTTTCTATATAGACATAAACCATGGGGCCCAACTTTTTTTTAAATTTGACTAAGAGGCCTTGAAGCGCAACGTAGAAGACCTAAACAGACTTTACGTATATTCTATGAAACTCGATGACCTTGGCCTCCTTTGTTTTCACCGAGCTGGCTAATAAAATGAAGTGTGGGGGAGGGGTCTTATATAACCTTGTTTTCACAGAGTCACGCTACTGCGTTTCACAGAATGAAGTATGAGGGAGGGGGTGTTATATGACTTTGTTTTCACCGATTTTTAAATTTTTTTATATATTTTTGTGACTAACTTTGTTTTATATATTTTTCAATGATATTTTTGTCACAATATAATGTATAACATGTTAACATGTAATGGCCGTAGACCCATAACATAGGTACCGTTATCAGTGGTTATTCAAATGAATCTGAAAGAGCTAACTAAGACATTTATGATGATTTTTATGGTCTAAACGCTTCCCTGATGCCCTTTAAATCTATCCATGAATTGCGTAAAATGTTTGGATTCAATATTGCACCTGAAACTTCAGTGGGGCATCATAATGTTGGGAGCTGTGGGTTGTGAAGAACATTAAATTTTCAAAATTTTACACCTAAAAAGGGGTACTGGGATGTTTGCTAGTAGTGGTACTTTTCGCCTCCATCCGGGGAGGGTCATTAGGGATCTGTTTCGTTTGTTGGATGCTGTGTACGGCATTGTACAGAGGCACTAGTCTACAGCAATCATCCAAGGGCAGCTGCAGCCTCCTCGTATCTGGCCATAATCTTCGGGCGGATTGTCAGTGGCGTACCCTGGTTCCTCCGCTCAACAGCGGAGCCAATGCAGCACTCACATCAGTGCTGGCGCTGATGTAGGCTGTGGTAGCCTTAAATAACCGGCAATAGCGTGTTTGACATTAGGTCTCTCACGTGGGATGAATGGAGTTACCCAGAGGGAGTTATCCTTCCTATTGTTACTCTGGGGACTATCCGACCCGAGGATAGCGGAGCTGCGCAGAATGCCATAGAGTTTCAGCATTAAATTGCACAGGGACAACTCAAGTCTCCGGCCATCTGGGCATGTCTGGGAGTATATCCCCTGGACATGCCCAGAACCCCTCATCGGGTGAGCGAAGAAAAACGCTCTCAATAACCCACCATGCCCTATCACCCCCACCCTCACATCATCATTTGTACATCATTCATCTCATCAATTGACTACAACGTTTTTATTGTATTACAATGTCACTTAAAAGACTTTTTGTGCCGAAAAGTGACGTAAAGCAAACATTTACTACTACTACTACACCTAAAAAATGGCCACACATGAATAATAATTTGAATACATTCCTTTCACGAATTAGTTTTATAGTCTTCCTGTCTTTTTCATTCCCATGATTTATATCAATTGTGACTTAAATTTATGTTCTTTTTAATTTAAGTACTCCAATACAGCATTATTCACCATAAAATGTTAAAATCCATAAAAACTGGTGGACGATAATATGGGAATAAACTGACAACTAGTAAAAAATTTAGTTAAATCAGAAATATCGCCATCTTAAAAATGGGACATGTCATTTTAATATGAAGGATGTTTTAAGTTTAACACACCTTTTTTTATAATTCTATAAATTGTATTTTAAATTACTGGTGCTGAAAGTGTTTTTATCCAGCTCCCAACATAACGAACATTTATCGTTGTGTAATATTGAATCCAAACATTTTACGCGCTGTATAGCTTTAATGCATCCTCCTCCGATTTTAACACATCCCTGTTGCAGCTGGACGCCTTTTAGTCTCCCTTGAACCTCCCCGTCACTTTAATCAGGAATGGGTCCAGCCGTTTATAAATGTCCGCCCTTTTATAATCGACCATGCGTTTATAAGTACTCGCAGTGCACTTCCGGCAAGTGTTTTCAAATACCCGGGCGATTATAAACGGTCGGCCAATATGGCTGGTTAAATGTACAATAACATGTTTTTCCATAGTATCAGGATTTTTCTCTTTAATATTATGCCAGATTTAGTATTCATTATCTCATTATCAATTGTCACAACACATCACATCACCACTCAGTGATGCACTTGGGAGGCAAATTCTGTCAAATAAGATACTTTATTTGGTAAAAATCTCCAGGAATAGGTTGCACCCACCTCCTTAAAGTGTCATTGTTGAAAAATGTATACGTTTCCGGTACAATCTGCTAATATCATGAGGTGGTAGCTATAGTGATGATAAACTTGTATGCTTTATTTGAATTTTCCGTGTGTCATCTTTTTTGTACACGCGAATTAGTACACACAGCAGAGATACAAGCAAAGAGTTTAGTCATTCGTCTCACTCCCTAGGTAAGTTATACGGTGATTTACCTTACAAAATTAACTAAAATGTAGATTATATTGTAGTTAACCTGTTAACTAAACTGCTTCTTCATATTGCAAATGCATGAAGTTGTATGCACTGTCATTCGTAATTTTATGGGGCTGTTCCTCTTCTATACTTGTAGTGAACGAGGCCGACCGTTTATAAACATCCAGGTATTTATTTATAATACTGACCAGTCGGAAATAAACGGGCGGCCATTTATAAACGGCTGGACCCGGTCTGTTAATATTTTATCGCTCTCAAACGCCGCCCCATCGTCCATTAACGCCCCTCATCACCTTTCAACGTCTTTCGGTCCTGTTTAGCACATCGCCAATAACAATCACCATTCAAAGTTTTACCTCCACCCTTAAATACTTACCCATCGCCCTTTGACACCCCCTGTCGCCCTTTAGTGTGTCCCCATTGATGTCTACCCATTTTTATTGATTGCTTTTCCGTTGCTCTTTATGATAGGCATCATAGTGACTGTATGCATTGAAGAGAGGCGTTAAAGCCAAAATTTCCATATTTAAAATGCAATATTAGGACAGTTTCTGTATTGTATGAATATTGAATGTATAACATGGCAAATTGAAAAAAAGCTTTATTGCTAATAATATACCGGTATACACCCTGTATTGATGTGTATTTGAATTAAAAAAATAATTATGAAATAAAAGAATATGATATAAAAACAATAAAATGTTGGCAGGAGAATTGAAAAATATATAGTGAGGGAATTGATCGTCAACAATAAGCATGATAAGCATGTACACCACTGGCCATAAAATTAATAATTATTATAAAATGCTGTCGTCCTATTTATCAATCACATTGATGAATGTTTTAAAAACACTTGTAAAGTTATGCAGGTAATTCGATGATCATTAGGGACAATAAGTACTGTATTTTAAAATCTTGTGATTTTTTTTATATAAAATATCTGAGAAATTATGTTGTTGTTTACCCTAGCCCTGCCCTTCTACTTTTTTAAACATGGTAAACTAATATTGAGTTTTGATTGCATTCCACATTGGTCACTGTATCTCACGCTCAGATTAGTATTGAAAAAATGGTATTCCGGAGAATCCTTATTGCGCATGGTAAAATCAGTCGGCTTCTGAGAAAATACGACCGATCTAAGTTATATTTATAGTTAGTTAAAACCTTCAAAGTGCTTGTTTTTAAATACACATGTATGTCTATCATGTCTTTGTAACTTAGCCAAATAACTTCGATATATATACTGTGTTCCATGTATCAGGGAAAGGGAACAAGTTGTTCCTACGGTATATATAGCAAGAATAATGGTAATCGTCAATGTACTCATTGTCGCCCATTATCACTAATACTCGTGTCAGGAAAAAAATTCTAAAAAAATGTGAATTTGAAGGCATATTCTTTGTCTGACGATACAAAATTACTGTTTTTTAGCTTATGTTGACATGTCAATTTAATTTATAATTATAAGTTATATAGCCTACCAGTTGATTTAAAAAATACAGAAAATCATAAAAAATCTAATGGCCCTGCAAAACACTAAACTGGTTTTATTTTCAAGTCGTAGATCGCCAAGCCCATGTGAACAAAACTGTCTGCAGTATACAACACTTTATACCACAAAAGCCCACGTCTCACACGCGGCGAGATCAATGTTAAATCAAATAGTAGCCAATATCTAGGGGTCCAAGCAAGAGTTTTTTTCCGTTTTGAGAAAAAACTGTTTAAAATATTTAAAAATACTTATAACTCCCTTGATTTTTATGCTGGTGACTTGAAGTAAGGTGCAAAATGTTTTTTTGTGACAGATTTATTTCTTATATTTAAACAATAATTGCAATATGCTATGTTTTTTTATTAAAGGCCAAATCCAAAATTGACATGTTTTGCATCTGATTTAGTGATAGAAGTCCATCATGCAAGATAATGCTAAGTGGTGATGACAACTTCATTCAGTGTTGAAATTTGCGCTAAAAGAATATTTAGTACAGTACACATAACAGGTACCGTAAACCGGGGCTATTTTGCCACCCTATTTACTTATTTTTTTATCGCTGTATTAAACCTGTTTTTTTTTAGTGGGAATTAAAGTGTCATAATTGAGGGTGGTTGTGTAAGGTATTTGCATACTTAGCATAGTTTGTATTTAGCCTTTATTAATCGGACTATTAAATAAAAATGTATGGTTGCAAAATAGACCCGATGCCGGGGCTATTTTGCCACTGGAGCTAATTTTGATCATATTTTGTGAATTAAAACCATTTGTCAGAATCCAAATAAAAATATTTTGCCATAAGCCTATAAATATTTTTTAATTCAAAATAATATAATTGAGAAGCTAATCGAATGAAAATAAAATTAATTGAACAGTCTGTAGACCTTTCTATCTTTCCATTTAATATATTACATAGATTCAGGTAAATGCACCATACAGACATAACAAAAAATATTCAGTGAAAAAATCATTATTTTTCAGGAAAGTTATTTAATTATTAAAATAATTGCCTTAAACCAGTTATGTAAATATTTATATAGTTTTTAAGGGTCAGTGAGTCTAGTGGTTAAGTCCGTTTTCATATGGGACTGAAAATGAGGCTCTGGCGGCCATTTTGAAGGGGTTGCAAAATAGCCCCGGTTACTTTGAAGTGCTCGAACAGGCTCAATATTTAAATTTGATCAATTTTTTTTATGTGATAAGGACCCTTCAAATATCATAAAAGAAAACTGCATACAGTAATAAAATGGATAAATATCAATGTTCCAGAGTTCAAATTTGTCAAATTTAGAAAATCGCGTAAAAAATAAAACTTCGGTAAAATATTTTTTTCTGGTGTTGAAATATACAAAAAAATTGTAAATAGACATAAACATGTTCCCTACAATATAGTATAACCTATAATAATAGTTATTTTTATTAACTTATGGTGTTTATTTATCAATTTCCAGGGGGGTGGCAAAATAGCCCCGGTTTACGGTACACATAACAACAAGAATACATACGTGTACATCAGTTTTTTGCATGCTGATATGTGAGAAACTAAGATTACAACTTCATGAGTATGAGGCCCACATTTTTCTAGAGAATCACATTCATCTTGGCTTGTATTTCACGAGTGTGTTTTGTTCAGTTAGCACTTCTATGAACGCAGTTAATGTAAAGAAAACAATATTCCTTGCAGTTGACAATAGTTTGCACGCAAGTGATAGAATTCTAGTTCCACTTTTGATAGCAAGTTTATATGTTGAATAAATAAATCATTGACTTACATGAATTACCATTGCAATCTTTCCCATCATAAATCCTCTGTGTTCGGGTGACCACTGCGGCACACAGGATCGTCCAATTATATCGGTAACGTAAAATGATATCAACCCTAATTCGGATTTGTCTCTGAGCTCGGGAAACCGACGATTTAAGCCTATTCGAAGTTTTTCATTTCATATCATGATGCATTTTTCAGGCTGGAATAAGCACCATAGGACAAAAAACGAATACATGCTAACTTGACTTAGCATGTTTTTGTCTGGACCCTTGGTGTGGGAGCGTGACGATTGGTGGTTCCCCTGCAGAACCGATTGTCTGCCCGACATCAACAAGTGACCCAACGCTGTGCTACTGCTAGCATTCAACCATCTTTTAGGTGTACGTGTAAAAAGTGTTTTTTCTCTGGATTCTCATAAATGTTGATTAAAAATGTTTTTAAAAATCACAATAAAAAAAGTATCGTTATGATACACTGCTTCACAAAAATTAAATAACAAAATTGATGTCCCCCTCGATGCGGTCGGGGGGCCTAGGGTAGTGGTTAGCACCGCTGCCTTTCACGCCAGAGTTCGGGGCTCGGTTCCCGGTTACGGCGGTTTGAAAGAAACAAAAAATGTTTCTTCCCCATCCACGTGTGAAAGTCAGTATTGCGGGGAGCCTACGTGACCGAAAGGTAGCGTGCTCGGCCTCAGACCGCCAGGGCTCGAATTTTGAATCCTGTGTCTGGAGAACAGTGTCATCTCAATCATCTCACTATCCTCAGGAGGTTCTCCTGGCCCAGTTTAGCCTGTATGTGCACAAAGGTGGCCTAAAGCCCGATTCATTTCATTTCATTTGTCACCCTCGACGCAGTCCCTTCAAGTAATATTTTATACATGTATGGAAAAATTTGCGAATAATTTGTTATAAATGCTTCATGTGCAGCAGAATCTATGAATTTGGAATTATAATGTCATGATACTAATACTGGTACTATATTAACATGATTAAGAGAACATAGCGTTGTAATGACAGAAAAGGCCCAGATGTATATTGGATGTCCAGGGTGCGGAATTATTATTATAATAGTATCAGAGTAAGCCATTAACATGTCAGGCTTATGTGAGATAACCGCAGGATATGTCTTTAATATGGCATGAATGTTATTTTAGTATTAGAATAGTAAATTATCAGGCCGGTTATGAAATATAATAATTTACTTGGACACATCAGAACACTTAGGTTCATGGGTTAAGACATAGGCCTACCGAAATAGTCAAATGGCCTGAGATACATGTAATAGTAAAAAAAATGGCGGAACAGATTTGCATACTTGATCAAGGTGAAGTCAATAATAGTTTTGGTATTCTTTTTAAAAATCAGAACATGGGGATAGACACAATTTTGTGTCAATTTTGTGCACAGTTATCTGCAATCTTGAGAGTTGCTCCACATATATTTGGTATATTTGCGAAAAAATAGCAAGTGGGACATTTGGGTGAATTTATCTTGATCATGTTGACTGACATCATAATCTTCAGGATTATAAATATCGATGTCCATGTGATGCATTAAGATCTTATTTCCCTCTGATTTCTCAGATATTCCCAGTGTTTATCCGGGGGGGGGGGAGGGGGGCTGGGATTGGGTCCCGACTCCCCACAAATCTGAACCACAACTTGTCAACTGTATCCCATGTGTCATCAATATAAATGCCGTAGCTCTACTTATGGCGGGGTACTACAGGGTTGATTGCTAGTGGGTCTGTTTCAAAAGTCATTTCGGTGTTGGACAGAATTAGACAAGATCTGGAATAAAAATTTACCAAACGTAAATTGTTTGGTCTACATATATGTGCTACAATAAGGTATTTGCCCATACTGCACCAATACGCAGATTGTTTTTGTATATATTCATTTTAGGCGTTCATAAAACTAAAATACAAATACATGTGTAAAAGTGTTATACGAAATGATGAAAAATGTTTAGTTTTTTTACTCCTGTGCTCGACAGTGATTAATATTATCTCAGAAAACCCAATATACTTAGTATTGCTGTATATATTAAAATAAATAAAAAGCTTCTTTTTATGGAAATAAATTTAACAGTATGAGAGAAATAATGTCCAAGACCGAATACATTCTTCATTTTCAAAATATAATTCGAATGTAAACCTGACCAGAACACGAAGAATATGAATTCTGGAGGGCCAGGACGATATATTATTATTATTCCAAGGACACAAATCGGACGGTTATGTCTCCTTTTCATCAGGATCACTTTAAATATTCACACAAAAGCTCTACTTAAGTAGATATTGAGGATGTGTGCTTTGACTTTTATGGTCGATCTGGATATTTCATTTGGATCAAATCCATGTTTTTCAAGATAACTATGTGGTTTAATGTTGGTTCAATGATGCACGGGTATGTATATGTCAGGTGATGCCCGATTCATTTCATGAATGGAATCACAACGGACGATAGTGGTCCTTTGTACGCCCTTTAAGCACCCTTTATGTTAATTAATTAAAATTTATGTACCCGTATCCAATGTTTCAATGCCAGGCCAGCCTTGGACCAACATTGCATGCTCGATATTACCAGTAGAAACATTTTCTAATTCAACATTTGACAATAATAAAATAACAAGAGCTGCAATTCCATCAAACACGTTTTTTTTCCACAAGGTACAGTACTGTGCAATTGAAGCTTGTAGGGGGGGGAAGGGGATATGAAAGGAAAATAATGTTTCCCGGATAATTCCCTTTTCTTTTTTCAAACAGTAGTTTTCACCAGTTTTCACAGTAGCCACTGGAGTAATCAGGAGAATTATATTTCCGCAAGTGGGAAATGTATTTCGCACCTGGGAAAACGAGTGAAATCAAATTAAAATGTTTTTGTCTGATTTCCCCAGAATTCCCCAGATTTATAATTATTTGTCTCGCATAATATGGAATCTTCATTTTCAAGGGTACTAGGATGATTGCTAGTTGTAGCACTTTCTTGCCCCCATCCGGGGAGGGCCATTAAGGATCTGTTCCGTATGTTGCATGCTGTACGGCATGGTACGGAAGCACTAGACTACAGCAATGATTCAAGGGAAGCTGCAGCCTCCTCGTATCTGGCCATAATCTTCTGGCGGATTGCCAGTGGTGTACCCTGGTTCCTTCTCTCAGCAGCGGTGCCAATGCAGCTCTTACATCAGTGCAGGCGCTGGTGAAGGTATTTCACGTCGGTCGGTATTGTTACTCTTCAGTCTGGGGATTATCCAACCTGGGGCTAGGGGAGCTGTCCAAAATGCCAGTTTCAGCCGTAAAAAGGCATAGCAAAATCTAAGTCTTCGGACGTCTGGGCATGTCTGGGGGGTAAATCCCCTAGACATTCCCAGAACGCCTTATCGGGCAAGCGATGGGAAAACGCTCTCGTTAACCCACCATGCCCTATCATGTACTTCCCACTACACCCTGCCAGATATGAGCCTGTGTCTACCTATTTGGGACCCCACTCCAGGAGGACACACGTGCCTCTCGTGCGACACCCCCCAAGCTTAGGCAACCGACGGCAATCAGACGGCACCAGCTGGCATGGGAACATCAAGCCAAGTGACAGTATACGCGAAGCGATGCGAGAATTTGGCCAATGCTGTTCCAACGTTGTTCCAACGTCGATGATAATGGCCCGACATTGAGGCAGCAATGTGTCCTTGCCATCTGCGAAATGTTATTTGTACAGCCTATCACACAATTATAGAGTGTGTACAACTGGATTATACAGTCAAATATTGCCACCTCTGATTACAAATTGAATAATTAGAGCCTAAAATGGGGGATTACATCAGCTAATAAATCAAAAACAGTTTAAACAGTGGCTAAACTCTTATTCTTGTGATTTTGTGTCGATATAATCCCCCTAATTATCTACTTATGAACGAAAACGCACGCAAAATATGTGGTTTCAGTTTGAAAAATAATACGTAATTTCGAGATTAAATGTGCTCATATAAAGTCAAGAAAATAATTCAGAACGTTATATGTGTCTCTATTTATGGTAAAATATGTATGCTATGACATACTTGAATTAGAAATGTATGGGTAACATATTTATTGCAATAAAAGCTATATTTGTTCTACATGTAACACTTTCACAATTTTGGGCAGAGTTTGAAATTTAGGGGAGGGGCCGACAGTTGGGAGTCGCGTGGAGAGGGGTGCTCAAATAGGTGGAAAAGGCCTCATCGCATTCAGGGGTAGAGTGAGAACGACTACAACTGAAGTCTCTACATGGTGTATCACCCCTACCCTCAAAAGTCATCATCTGTACATTATTTATGATCATCTCATCAATTGACTACAACGTCATATTACAATCATTATATATAGAATGGAAAAATATATTAGAGAATTAATATGATAAACCATCATTTAATATGAATTCAAAAATTATTTTTATTAGCCTGGTTCACCTGACAATCTCAAACATAGTTACAGGTGCAATATGAAATATGGTGATGGGACGGAATTTGGTGATGGGACGGAAAATAATAACTATTCTTCTTATGTACACCAGAGCACAGCGAGATGGATTATGGGACTTGCATATCTATGCCTTTCGGAAAATGTTGCCCTATTACTATCGTTACAAACACACAAATTATGCAAGGTGGGGTACAGTATACCTGGCTGAGATGCACCAACTTCCTAAAGAAGTAACTAATGAGTTTCAAAAGGGAAATGTTGTAGTGAAAGGCACAAACAAACTATTCAACCAGGTCTCACCTGACCACAACCAAGAAAGGCTCAACAATGTTTGTAAGGCAGGAGGGGGGATAGCTGGCATTACAAAAAAAACACGACAGCTTTGAGCAGGTGGGCTTCATCGTACAGCCTAACGTCTAATATTTCTTCTCAAACCAAGGAAATGTTCCTTCTAGATCATTCCGATGACTATTTACCTACATAATCCACCTTAGCTAGGCAGAAACGTGACACTGAGGATACAATAATGGGCATGTTTAAGCGATTGAATTTGTTCACTAAATACAATTCCCAAACCAAACTTCAGAACATAGCAACAAAAGACCTTGCAACAGATGTCATCCAAACTTCTTTGTTGCATGCTGAGACTCTGGGACAAAAATAGGTTCATGATTTTGTCGAACATCGCTTGTTGGCAACACAGGGTGAATCACAATATACCGAGCTAGGATCACCTCTTGATAGAAACAAAGTCCACAAATTCTCCCCACTCCACTATATACAATAAGAAAACAAAGGCAAACAAAAAAACATAAAAGTAGACAGGAACATACAGCAAAGACTTATTACCGCCTACATGGCTTGCCGACAAGTTAACCTGGTTAATGTCTTGAAACACGAACTTATGCCAGTGCCAGTATCACTTGCCGAGATGGATGGCAGTCTGTGTGTCGGAAACAAGTCATCTTCAATAGATGTGCTCATGAATACAAAATGTGTCAACCCCGCCAGAGATCGAAATAAAAGCACCATCTACTTTGATAGTTGATGGTCAAGCCCTTGCTACGGCCCTCGGAAAGCCAAAAGGGCTGAACACATTTGATGACCAAGCTGATGAATTTTCAAGGACTGTGTTGAGCATGTTGAGCACGATTTGATAGAACTGATGACAGGTACCAAGAACATTCAATCAAAGATATTACCAGATCCAAACGTATTCAGGGTTGTCACCCAGTTGTGAAACCTGTTAACGATGGCTCGGTTCTACTTCCAAATAGCTGGTCCAACCTTATGGCACTGGCTCAAAATAAAGAAGATCTGGCCGAGCTGCTATCTGATTGCTACAAGCACCTGTTGGGAAGACGTGTCAGGAGGTTTCAAGGAGAGCACAACTGTGAAATCTAAAAACAAAGCCTTAGGGATGACACTACTGCAAGTGACTCACGAGGAAGCGGATACTAGGATTGTGTCGCACTGTGACTGTACATACTAGTTCACTGATCAGGTTGTGATGTCTTCTAGAGACACAGATGTGCTTATTCTGTTAGTGGCACATTTCGCATATATGCAGTGCAATAGACTGTGGAACAGCAAAGAAACAAAAGTACCTTCATATTCACTATATTCATAAACAGTTTCAGCAAAGTCAATTAGACGCACTTATTGCATTTCATGAAATTACAGGCTGTGACAGTGTTTCACATCTTGCCAGATATGGCAAAAAACAGCTTGGGAAACATTTCAGTCCCATTATACACTTCTGCAAAAAGGTGATGTTGGAAAATTTAAAGATAATATAACCAGATCTGTGCTTGTTGTACAAGGTGACCACAGTCGCCACTGTCTTGTGATAGCCGGGTTGTGTTATTCAGCTCGCAAGAGTCATTGCCACCACCCTCTGATGCAGCACACTTTCATACCAGATGCGCACATTATCAGAGTTTGGTTTGGAAACTAGCTACAAGATCTACTAATCCTGATCTCCCACAGATCACAACTAAGGGTTGGGTGCTCAATGAAGAAAATCAGATGGTCCCAAAGCTGATGAGCCTTCCTCCAATACCAGTTGCGTGTACTGAGATCATTTCATGTGCGTGTACTAAGGGGTGTAACAGTCAAAGATGCGGTTGTAGAAAGTGTAATTTGCCTTGTACTGCAGCCTGCAAGTGTGCAGAGGGTCCAGTTGACTATAGAAATCAAATTAGAGCTTGGCAGACAAATCAGCAGATACAAATCATGTAAGTAATCATATTTGTTGAGCGCTACTCAAAAATGCCTGCAGCAATACGTTTTTTTGAAACTCAGTCCAGACTATACCCTCAGACAACTTGCTGACTTGCGACCATCATTGACTTTAATATCTGTAATATACACAGTAATCTAGAAGGTGGATCATTATTAAGGCTCGCTCCCCCCTACCAGGGGGGAGGCTTTTAGTTTTTGTACGTTTTCGTCCGCCTAGGCTGCATCAATTTTTCAGAAAGTTCGGGAAAATATTCGGGTCATTGCGGCCATCTTTAACCTTTTTTCGTCGAATTAGGACATTGTCACCCTGATATCTACCAAACCGCTTTTTCGATTCTTTTTGTGTTTAACATACTGGATGCAAATATTAATTCCTAGGCTGCATCAATTTTTCAGAAAGTTTGTGAAAATATTCGGGTCACGGCGGCCATCTTTAATCTTTTTTCGTCAAATTAGGACCTTGTCACCCTGATATCTACCAAACTGCTTTTTCGCTTCTTTTTGTGTTCAACATACTGGATGCAAATAGTAATTGCTATGCTGCATCAATTTTTCAAAAAGTTTGTGAAAATATTCGGGTCACGGCGGCCATCTTTAATCTTTTTTCGTCAAATTTGGACCTTGTCACCCTGATAACTTCAAAGCCACTTATCCAATATACTCAAAATTCAACATACTGCATAGTAGTATTAATTTCTAGACTGCATCAATTTTTCAGAAAGTTCGGAATAATATCCGGGTCATGACGGCCATCTTTAATCTTTTTTCGTCAAATTAGAACCTTGTCACCCTGATAACTTCAAAGCTGCTTATCCGATATATACTCAATATTCAAAATACTGCATAGTAGTATTAATTCCTAGCCTGCATCAATTTTTCAGAGACTTCGGCAGAATATCCGGGTCATGGCGGCCATCTTTAATCTTTTTTCGTCAAATTAGGAGCTTGTCACCCTGATATCTACAAAACCGCTTTTTCGATTCACTGTGTGTTCAAATTACTGGATGCAAATATTAATTTCTAGGCTGTATTCATTTTTCAGAAAGTTTGGGAAAATATTCGGGTCATGGCGGCCATCTTTAATCTTTTTTCGTCAAATTATGACCTTGTCACCCTGATATCTATAAAACCGCTTTTTCGATTCACTTCGTGTTCAACATACTGAATGCAAGTATTAATTCCTAGGCTTCATCAATTTTTAAGAAAGTTTGGGGGAATATTCTGGTCATGGCGGCCATCTTTAATCTTTTTTCGTCAAATTAGGACCTTGTCACCCTGTTAACTTCAAAGCCGCTTATCCGATATACAATTTTTAAGAAAGTTTGGGGGAATATTCTGGTCTTGGCGGCCATCTTTAATCTTTTTTCGTCAAATTAGGACCTTGTCACCCTGTTAACTTCAAAGCCGCTTATCCGATATACTCAATATTCAAAATACAGCATAGTAGTGATAATTCCTAGCCTGCATCAATTTTTCAGAAAGTTCGGGAAAATATTTGGGTTATGGCGGCCATCTTTAATCTTTTTTCTTCAATTAAGGACCTTGTCACCCTGATAACTTTAAAGCCACTCATCCGATATACTCAATATTCAACATAGTGCATAGTAGTAGTATTTCCTAGACTGCATTGATTTTTCAAAAAGTTTGGGAAAATATCCGGGTCATGACGGCCATCTTTGGTCTTTTTTCGTCAAATTAGAACCTTATCACCCTAACCTAAAGCTGCTAGCCTCTGCCTCATAATATTACTTGATAATTACATGTACAAATTGATTTTCTGCAAAAATTAGAATTAATGTATCATAGCTCTTATTTGAAAAGTGGGAGGGGGAGCCTTCTTGGGTGTTTACATGGTAAACACTTACATCTAGTTGTGGAGCAGAATGTGAGACTTCAGGGAAGTATGCACCCTTTAAAATTTCTATCGCCCCGGCGGGGCGGGGAATTATGGTTGCCGGCTGGCCTCTTGTTATTCGAAGTCGTGCAGTTAAAGAGATCCCTTGGGATGAGTCTTTTTCAATTTTGTCAATTTTGAAAATTTAATTTATAGCAAACTATATAGGCTACTGGTCTTAACTAAAAATACAAAAAAGTCAAAAAGCAATTTTAAAGCACCGAAAAAGAGTGAAATAGTTATATTTCCATGTCGTATATTGTCATGTAAACTAAACAAGTCAGCAATATACAGCACTTTACACCACATATTCCCACGTCTTGGACGGTGAGATCAAAGCAATCGCCGCTAATTGGTGTCTTATAGTCAGGAAATGGGGGCATACACCTGCTATACTTGGCCGACGGCATCAACATGGCGGTTTCATAGAAATCTTGATAAAAAGTATTTAAAAAAAAATAAAATCATGATCTCGGGGATACAATATTTCATTACAAAACTAAAAACGAAAATTGATGTCATCCCAAGGAGCTGCTTTAAACAACATATAAAATACATGAAAAGCAAAATTTCAGCTTGGAGACACCTCAATATGATATCTAGGAATGCTAAAGATGATATTTAAAGTGGGCTCTTGCTTGTACCCGATACTAAAAATGTTAAGCAAGCATAGTTTCCTAGTTTGACACCCTGACTTCATTCCTGACACTCAGCGTGACATAATTTTAAACCGACAGTCACCTTCAGAAGGGGCATGTGTAGGTCACGTGTGTGGGCTTACATGTTGATTTCATTCAGCTGAGTAGCTATAACCTGATTATAAGACTATGGATACTACTCCAACGAGACACTCACCCAACGCTGTTTTAATGCTAGGCCAACGTCTGGGACGCTGGCCCGACATTGAACCAACATTGGAGAACAATTTTTGGGAGAAAGTCCACCTGCCCAGCAAACACAACATATTTGTATAATATTTATACAACGTCGGCCCAACGTCTTCGACGTTTGTCCAGCATTGTATAGTCATACAAATGTTTTGTGTTTACTGGGTGTCAATACAAGCTTGGGGTTAGTGAGTATCCCCGCAGTAATACAGTCAGTAGGGGCCAGGGCTAAGGGCTTTGAATTATTAACTCTTAGATGTCGCTCAAGTATATATGAACCTGCTGTGATTTGAGAACTTGCTCTTAATGAGGCTTCGGGTATGAAACGCATATTTACTATTATCATGGAATAGGGCCTTGGCCTACCCACGGGCACTAATATTTCATTCTGGGGGACCCTTGTCCTGCGAATTTTGACAGTTGACTATACCTTTAATGTCGTCGTGGCCCTAACATAATACAAGCTGTTTCTCAGCATTTTGTTGATAGTGATGCTGCAATGTGACTTTACTTCCTTGTGGTGAGCACTGAGGTCAATGGCTCTCTCTGTCTGTACATGGATTATATCCGCATTACTCCGGCAACAGTGGGATAATATCACGGTGGTGTCACTCAGATCGATATGTTTTTAATATCTCATGTATCTAGATCACTGATATATGACTTTTTTTATCCCCGGCCCTTAGGGGAAGGGGGATTTTAGTCGCCAGAATTCTGTCCAGATTCCAGCGTCCGGCGTCTGACACCACGTTTTCTTGTGGGCACAAAAACTCAAAATATTTTGCTCAATTTTTTTTGAAATTTTAACATGACTTTCTTAGCAACATGGGGATGTGCAAGTGATTTTTTAGAGATACTACCAAAATTCAAAATGGCCGCCAGAGGTCAACTCTAAAATTTTTGTGGGCGCAAAAACCCTAAAACCTAAAGTCAGAAATTATTCAAATTTCACTATCACATTTCCCATGATTTGGAAATGTGCAGGTGACTTTTTCAAGGTTTTACTGAAAAATGGCCGCCACAGATCAACTTTAATTTTTTTAAAGGGCCGCAAAAACTCAAAAAAATTATTTGGTCAATTTTTTTTCAAATTTTAACATCACATTCCTAGCAACATGGGGATGTGCCAGTGATTTTTCCAAGATGCTACGAAAATTCAAAATGGCCGCCAGAGGTCGACTCCATATTTTTTATGTGGGCGCGAAAAACTCCAAAACTCAAAGTCGGAAATTATTCAAATTTTTACTATCACATCCCCCACTATATTGAAATGTGCAGGTGACTTTTTCAATGTTTTACTGAAATTCAGAATGGCCGCCATGGATAAACTTCATATTTTTTTGTGGCGCAAAAACTGACAAATTGAAGTCAGTAATAATTCATATTGTGCAACCACATTACCCACCAAATGGAAATGTGCATGTGATTGTACTGAAATTTAAAATGGCCACCACAAATCGACTTTTTAAATATTTGTGACCGCGAAAAGTCTAACCTTATTTATGGCGGGGGAAGATGTAGGACTTTAGGCCTCTTGTTTAAACATGTAGAGGTTTGAATGGCTCACATTTGCAAATATCCCAGCATTGTCATCATGTGCACTCATTCCTGATAACAATGCCCTTCAATAAGCTGAAAGGCTTTTTGAGTCTCAATCAATCAATCAATCAATCAATCAATCAAATATTACTGGTTTTTAGAATATTATTTTATTAAGAGCATTTTCTCTATATACATGTATACCTTTGCATGTATCGTACCACCATTACAATGAACAATTTACATACATTTTTTAAAAGGAATTATTGATTTTATCAATCTCCCTGCTGGTTTAAGCCCTCTATGCGCCCAGGTATTTTGGGCCTGGCGAATTTACGGTCATAAATTATAGTCAGTGTCACGTGACTGTATCAGCCAATTCCAACCCACCATTCAGTTATGTAAATCGGAGTAGTGTACACCTTAACCATGTTAGCCTTTGTTACGTGGATCCTAAATAATGGTTGACATCTTGTATCAATACAAAAGGGTAAAACCCTTTTTTAAGCTCGAAGTAACATATATGTTATGCATACATACTTGACAAATTATATTATCCATCAGATATATATGATTAAAATCAAATATATTTTATGGACAATTTGCCATATTATGCATACAAACTCAGAACAATTTATTTGTCACACAACAGAAACAAACATACATATGTAACCTAATAAGATGACAAAAATACATTATGTTGTGAGGATCAGGAGACCTGCGTTAAGATCAATGCTGATCGCTATCATCAGGCCACCAGTTAGTAAAAAAACCAATAACAAGGATCATCGATGACATACCATACATTATATCTATGGCAGCGTGAAAGCAGCACGGACTATAATTTCCAAGATAATAGAGCTGCTCTGCCCTGTAAAGCCAGAAGGCAGTATCCGCTTACTTTGGAAGTAAACAGGCACCGCCCATTAGCCCCACACAACATTACAGGTAAAGATTGATATATTTATTGTTAAACAAAAAAGAGAATGAGAAAGAAAGTATGACAAAAATATGAGTCATGTTTACTGTTCGCGTAATGACAAGACCTCTTTTAAAGTACAATAAAGATTTACAATCAAATATAATGAAAATTCATCGAATGCATGCATGTATAACAATTTAGGACAAAACATTGCGATTGATAACAATTTATGAAATAAGTACCGGTACGTTTACCAATTATAACTCCTGACTAACTATGTTTAAAACCAATTTTTTGATAAGGGGCCGTAATGAATTAATACATTTTGGGTTACTGTAGGCCTATAAAAGATATTTATTTGCAAATTCATGTTTATATTAACGGTTATTATATTCAAGTCATTTATATTTCTAATGTTGTATCTTTGACATTTTCTGGCAAATTTTTTTCCTAGGAAATATCCTGGTAAATTTTGACTAATGTATTTGGTAAAATTTAATTTGACACAATTTAAACATAACCATTACTTTTAGAATATTTAAACGTTTAATTATAGGTTCAGAATAAGCTAAATATCTTTCCAATGTAATAGATCTAATCGCTCTTTTTTGCTACTGCGTAATTTTATCATGCTGGTGACCCCCAAATTAAAATACCATTATTAATGTGCAAGAGGAATAATATTTTATATAGTTGAATTAATATCATCTTAGGTACATGTACATATAATTTTATTCTGTGGATAATGCCAATTACTTTTGTTATTTTACAAGCAACCTTTTCTATGTGATCATTCCAGGTAACATTTTAGTTAATTTTAAATCCTTAGAAAGTCACAATTTTTAAATCCTAAGAAAGTCACAATTTTTTCACATAGGCTACATAATTATGTGTCCTGTATATGCGGGTGTTATAAATACTAGCTAGGCAAATCACAACGTGTATGATTATTATCATACAATGCACACTAACGATAAAACAGTTAATTTTTGCTGCGGATCAATGCTATCAGCGTTGAATGTATAAGTATAGCACAGCTCAAAGTTCACACGGCACTGATATACGTTGATATTGTAATAAATAGCTAGGCCTACCCTTGAAATGCATACCAATATGATTCAATTATTTACAAAAACTTTGAAACGTGTATATACAGCTAGTATTGTTTTTATATCATGTTTCATGAATACAGCTCTGGCAATGAGCCAATTGATACGTGTAACCCGTTTTCAGTATGCGTCTTATAAACTCTATGAAAACAGCTGATGGAATTTAGTCAGTCTGACGTTTGCTACTTTATGTGGTATACCACGCGCATAGAGATAAGGTTGGTCAGCTGCAGCCTGTATTTAGCCTGTCTCCCTATAGCGAGGTCTACAGTTTATCACTTATATATTATGCATGTGCGATTATTGTTATTATTATACCAATTGGCTTATTCCAGATTGATGTTATATATATATAGGCCTATATTATATTATGGTAAGAATAATGAAGGCGACTCGTAGTGTTACTTCACTGCGCATAACTAAACGACCAATATATGGATGGATACATGTATGTGTTTATGCGTATGAGTTTTAATATAATACCCAATGTTTCGAAAAAAGTACCACTCATGAATACAGTGTACATATGACTATTTTACGCATTATAATGATTTAGTATTAATTAGTATCAATTTATGGCACACTTTGCATACATGACAACATATTGCATGTTATTACTAGTATTTATAATAGTGTATAATGCTATAGCATTATACACACAACGACATACTTTGCATATGTTACATGTGCTGAAAGGGTTTTAAAATGTGTGAAGATGCTAAAAGAAAATATATTTTGGAAAGCCATTACAAACGTCTACATTCATAATTATACTGACGTTGTGTCAGACCGAATTTACCGTACAACATCTGCTATTCAAAACTAAAACCGATCACAAATGGCGACTGTTTTTAACTACCCATTACATAATACATCGCAAACAAACCCTCATTGCTCACGTGATTAAGTTATACATGCAATCATTATAATGATATACTATTACTATGTAACAATCTGTGAAATTTCGCCCAATTTCCATTAAGTATGGTGATATTTAAATGACTTTACTGCATTTGTTAATAGTATTGTATGCTGTAAATAGTATTCTTGTCTCAGACCTAGCCCCCCCCCCCCCCTCCACACTTTACCCGGAATGCATTGCTGGCGCGTGCTATGAAATATAGGGCTACATTTTGATAACTGTAGTTTGGAAGCTCACACAATCTGATAGTACACACTGTGGCAATAACAAAGTGATCGTCTCATGGCTCTGTTATTTTTCCTGTCACTTTAAACGTTACCTTACCTTAGCCCCATCTTTCACTATAACCTAAGAAAGCGCATATTTTGACCAGGGTCTCGTAGGCCTACATGTACATCCCGGTGTGTGCATGTTTGTAAAGTTAACAGTTGTGAATGATATTGTCAATATAGTATTGCAAATCAAGTTGCGTGATTTATCTAAATGTAACGATTATCATTCTGATATAATCTCTGCGTAATGTGTTGATATCTATTTTTTATCAACAGTTGCATGATATGAATGATATGATTGATGTATGGTATCATTAGGCGTTTCTAAATCTTAAGTTTTCTCCATTTTTATTTGTCACCTTTATATATCTGGACTTTCAAGTTTTGGATTATTATTTTTTTCTTTATACCTTCGCCAGCGTACGACCTGTAAAGATCATTAAGTAGTCATTGCGTCAATCCGATCGACTGTCTGCTATATTTTATTATGCTAAAATAGAAAAAAAACATTCTCTATAGTTTTGCATCCAATATCGCGCCTGTTCGCGTGCTATTGTCACGTGCATATTCGCTCTGGCGCTCACGTTGGTGTGTATTATGCTTACTCTGGAGATTAATCCCACTCGAGGATAACGAAATTAAGCAAAAAGCCATAGCGTTTCAGCATTAAATTGTGCAGCGAAACCAAGGTCTACGCCCATCTGGTCATGTTTGGGGGTAAATCCCATCATTGCTGCTTATAGGGTGACTGGTAAACGAAGGAAAATATTGTTAACCCACTATGCACAGTCCCCCCATTCTCGCGTCATCATCTGCACATCATTCATTTTCATGTAAAGATTACGTAACGTACAAGGTAACTTAAATGGCTGTCCCTGTCCAAAAGTGATGTTAAGCTGGGTGGATTTTAATATTATTCACTTGACAATTGCCATGATTATTACACTTGGCATCTTCACCTCAGAAGGAGTTAAATGCATTTATTCCGCTAGCGGGGGTAGTATTTCTAGGAGAGGAGGGATTGGGTGATTAAAAATGTTAAACAGTAGAAACTCAGTAGTTTAAAAAAACCTTTTTGGTTGCAGTTGTGCATCCCCCGCCCAAAGAAGGAGGTGGAGTTGTTAAAGCATCCGCATTTTTGTTTCCGGAGCGTATCTCAGAAGTCCATGGGGATTTCTTTCATATCGCACACAGTATTACATTCCTTAGGGGGTTTTGACGTGCCTTTTGGGGGTTTTGACCTTTGACCTACTTTTTGAACAACATCTCTGTGCCAAAATATCTTTAAAATATTCCTCGTTTCCGGAGGATATCTCGGAAACTTTCATATTGCACACACACATTACTTCTGAGCGTGTAGTCCGTGTAGATGTGCTTTACGACCTTTGGCCCACTCTTTGATCTAGGTCAAAATAGCTTTATTTACTTCCAATATTGCTGATATCTGGTAAACCGTGCTATATAGCTTGACCACTGCTATAAATTTGCCCTGCCAAATTCCAACTATATCAAATTCTAAATGGTCGACTATCGGTCATTATTTACTTTATTGCACCTGATATTTGACAAACCGTGCCAGATAGCTATCTCCCATAAATACAAGCAAAATGTGTTTGGGTTTTCGGGAAGGATATGCCCTAAAAATGTTCAACTCGATCAAATTCGAAATGTTATTATTATGCGTGATATCTGGAAAATGTCTGGTGACAGATCTACATGTATAGCTAGACCATACTACAAAACAAAATGTGAGACTTCATGGAAGGATGCATACTGACAAAATTTAATTTGATCAAATTTAAAATGGTTGAAAATCAAGCAGTATTTACTTGATATTTGAGAAGCCTTGTCAGATAGCTAGGCCATTAAGTATAAAATAAAATGTGCAGTTTCAAGGGAAGGAATGCCCTGACAAATTAATACTCGATCAAATTAAAAATGACCGGCTTGTGGTCGTAATTGACTTTTATATGTAATATCTTACAAACTGTGCTAGTACATTACTCACTGTAGAATAAAATCTCAAATATATTTCTATCACGAGGGCGGGACGGTGGATTTTGATGTATGGTGGTTTTTTGACCTCTGGTTTCAGGAGAGGTATTTAGTAATATTTAAATTAATAGATTATATGATGAGGATAGCAAAGTACAATAGACTACATATTACAACTTTTTGACAATTTTTCCCCACATTTGATAGGAAACAACCAATATTTGTTGAGGGCTGACCACCCTCAAATATATTGTTCGGGTTGTGTATTAATCAATATTTTAGCTATTTTTTCAATTATGATGTGCAACTGTCGGTTGCTCTTATGGGCCGTCCTTGAATTTATTACATACACATCACAGAACAATGCATATTCTACCAAGCTAACAGTAGCACAATAGTGTAATTATTATATAATAGTAATACCTTGGGCAAAAGGACAGAATAATTAATATATTATTTGGACATTTGTAATATAAAGTTGTACACGCAGTTAACCCTTTCATTTAATCTTAGCCCTTAAAGCGCTGAATTAATTTGTAAAAAACATCAAAACCAAATGTTTTTTTCAATTTGAAATCATCATAAATGTCTTAGTTAGCTCTTTCCGATTCATTTGAATACCTATGTTATATGGGTTTCCGGCCATTAGAAATATGTTGATTCTTACAGCGCGGGGATCGACTTTAGTCGTCAGAATCTGACGTTTACAGACGGCAGATTCTGACGACTAAAGTCTATCCCCGCGCTGTAAGGGTTAAGTAATAACTTTATACATTTTAAACCCTCAGCCATTAAGGCTGTGAGGTATAGTGATCACCGTCCAGAGGCGGGGCGGGCGGTGCAGATGCTTGTAAGCGTGATAACTTCATAACGCCTTCACCTAGGACCTTTTTTTTACCTCATGTGTATGACACTAATCTGAAGGTCAAGTTCGACATTCAGTGACCTTGACCTAATTTCGAGGTCACCAGGTCACGGAAACCAAAATGGCTTGTAAGCGCGATAACTTCATAACGCCCCTGACTCGGGGCCTTTATTTTTTCACCTCACTAATCCGAAGATCATGTTTGATATTCAGTGACCTTGACCTAATTTCAAGGTCACGCGAACCGAAATGGCTTGTAAGCACAATAACTTATTAACGCCTTGACTTAAGGCCTTTGTTTTTTTTTCACCACATGTACATGACACTAATCTGAAGGTCAAGTTCAACATTCAGTGACCTTGACCTTATTTCAAGGTCACCAGGTCAGGGAAACCAAAATGGCTTTTGAGCGCGATAACTTCATAACGCCTTGACTTAGGGCCTTTGTTTTTTTTTTACCTCATGTACATGGTCAAGTTTGACATTCAGTGACCTTGACCTAATTTCAAGGGTATGGAAACCAAAGTGGCTTGTAAGTGTGATGACTTCCTTACTTTAGGGATACATGTGCATACATTTTTATTGTTTGATATTTGTGGACAGAGCCTACGGCTGAGGGTCCTGCAATCAATTGATGGCTATTTTTATAACATTACAACATGCATAACCAATAATAGCCGTTAACATGGTTACGGCACTTAAGAAATGGCTTAACATATTTAGAACTTTAAAAAAATGTACATGTATCCTCCACAAAATTGTTATGATGACAATAACCAGTTCTCGAACAACTTCTGGTTAAAAAAATTAAAATGGCCGATTTATTACGATTTTTCGCATTTTACGTATCTATTTTTACATTGCGGGCTCGATAACTTGGAAAGTTTGTCATGTATCCTGCTCAAATTTGTACCGCATGTTGCTAATAACCAGTTCTCGAACAAGTTCACTAATTAATGGCGGTGGGCTATTGTCGAGTTTGTCTAGTTTATTAGGGAGGCAGATCACGTTACAAAAAGTTTTTTTCGTAAATATAAAAAAGCCGTTTATCATTAATTTTGTAAATGTAAGACATGTGATCGCTGGTTTCCACCTGAATCTGGCTCATCCACCTGAACTAAACAAATAATTACCCAGTGTATGGTGTTTAATAGCAACATGCAAAACAAATTCTTAAATGTATACATTTATATTAAAACTAGATTTATCGTGAAATAATTATTGTATATATAGTAAATTACGAATTGTGCCCTGTTTTTGTTCGGATGTACTCTGTGTCACCACCCCATGTACAACGCATGACAATTGTGCAAAAATCATCACCATCTGAGCGCCATATCGACAAATTCAAGTTCGTTCACCTGTTCGAACTCTTTGCCCCTCCATGCATTCGTTATATTATAATTTCATGTTTGATATTGCATGGTCAATGGTGCTTTTGAAAAGGCCATAGTTGAGCTGAGCAGATATATCAAGAACTAAATTATATTTAAAAACAGATGACAGTTTGTATTTGTTGAATTTGAAAACTATATCCATTGTAAAATGATAAAAAAATGTTACTGTAGAGAGACGGCAAGTGGCACTTGAAAGGTTAATGTTCAGAAAAACAAATAAGCAATAACCATTACTCACCGTGGCTCTTATTTCGCCTGAGGTCTGGTGCTGATGTGAAGGCATGACGTTATGATAGTAGAGTGCACCACTGTATATTTTTAAACCTCTTGTGTTACAAGTACACTATACATACATACATACATGTATGAATATATTCCAACTGCCCGATTGATATATTATGGGCATGCCAGCTTCCAACATATTTTACCAACTTTGGTATGTTCAGGTGTAACAAAAATAACAATAAATGCTACTAATTGTACTATAAATGTTATTCCCTGGTGGTACAATATAGATCTGTGTCTTTATCAAGGCAATTTGTAGTGTGCTGATTTGCGAGTCATTTTATTAGCCCTCCTTTTATTTTTTTATTATAAAAGGTGGGCTATTGTAATTAATTTCAGCGGCTTCAGCGTATATTATTCACTTGTGGGCACGATAACTTCAAATGTTTTCATGTATTCTTCTCAATTTTGTATGCATGTTGGTAGTAACCAGATCTCGAATATGTTCAATAACAGAATAATGGCTGGAAAAAATGGCCGATTTATTGCTATTTTACGTCAATAATTTTACCTTGTAGGCGGGATAACTTTACAAGTTTTTCATGTATCCTGCTCAAATGTTCTCGGACAAGTTCAATAATGGTTGATGGAAAAAATCAAAATGACCGTTTTATCGACGATTTTTGAGATTAAATGTCTTAAATTTTACCTTGTGGGCGTGATAAATTTTCAAGTATCCTGCTCAAAATTATTATTTTGTATGTTACTAATAACAAGTTGAATGATGGCCAAAAAAATCAAGATGTCCGATATAGTCGTTTGGCTCATTTGTCGTCGTATGTGTCGTCTTGTGTCTTTCAGGTCATCATGTGTGTTGTACTTGTAGTCTGTCGTGTGTCCTAGTGATGTGTCCTGTGATCGGCATGTGCCCTGTAAGTCGTCATGTGTCCTGTAGGTCGTCATGCGTCATGTAGATAGTCGCGTGTCCTGTAAGGGGTTTTGTCAAGTTAAAAAAATCCAAAAATCCGACAAAAAACAATCCGAGTTTTTTTTCAGATTAGTGGATTTTTTTTTAACTTGACAAGACTCCTAAGTCGTCATGTGTCCTGTATAGGTCATCATGTGTCTTGTGGGTTTGTCTTAAGTGTTGATGTAGGTCGGCATGTGTCCTGTAGGTCGTCGTGTGTCCTACATGTATGTCGTCGTGCGTCTTATACTGTATGTAGTCGTATGTCTTGTAGATCACCATGTGTCCCGTAGGTCGTCGTGTGTCCTACATGTATATGTCGTCATGCGTCCTATACTGTATCATGTCGTCGTATGTCTTGTAGATCGCCATGTGTCCTGTAGGTCGTCGTGTGTCCTACATGTATGTCGTCGTGCGTCCTATACTGTATCATGTCGTCGTATGTCTTGTAGATCGCCATGTGTCCCGTAGGTCGTCGTGTGTCCTACATGTATATGTCGTCGTGCGTCTTATACTGTATGTCGTCGCATGTCTTGTAGATCGCCATGTGTCCCGTAGGTCGTCGTGTGTCCTACATGTATATGTCGTCGTGCGTCTTATACTGTATGTCGTCGTATGTCTTGTAGATCGCCATGTGTCCCGTAGGTCGTCGTGTGTCCTACATGTATATGTCGTCGTGCTTCCTATACTGTATCATGTCGTCGTATGTCTTGTAGATCGCCATGTGTCCCGTAAGTTGTCGTGTCCTACATGCATGTCGTCGTGTGTCATATTTGTCGTCGTATGTCTTGTAGATCACCATGTGTCCTGTAGGTCTTCGTGTGTCCTACATGTATATGTCGTCGTGTGTGCTATATGTCGTCGTAGGGGAAAACACCCTAAATCGCACCATGTTCCCTGAACGCAACTGTTGGCTTTTTTCTGAATATTATTTTTCTATAAAGTGACGTCATATTGACTTCTTAATTGAAGAAGATAATAACGTGTCGCGTCCTTGAACTTGCACACTTAATAGCAAGAACGTTACACAAGGGGAAGGACGCAAGAAAAAAAAGTTAAAATCACTCTTTTTCATATAATTTTGTGAGTGTAGAGATTGTGTGATTACTTGTCAAGTATTATAGACGACGGAAAAATTAAAAAAAACGCAATGTAGATTGAACTTTTTTTGATTAGTTAGAATTACAAATCAGTCGACGTGGGTCAACCCTGTGATCCAAAAATCCTTCACAAAAATAATGTCCATTGTGCGCAAAGCGCACCCCCAGCTTGCTTCCTAAGCGCTTTGGTGGCATATGTGTCCTTTCAAGGATATGAGCTTGTCCTAAAGCGCACCGTCCTGTCCATGTCAATGATTAGTCACAGCCAGCTGTGTCTGGTTAGACTACTTCTGTCAAAATGAATACACTAGGCCTATATCTAGACTATATTATATTTTATGGAAATTTAAGGTAAAAAAATGACAAAAATATTATTTTGGTTATGTTTATTCATAATCTAACTAAAATATAAGTTAGTATTCCCTACATGTATCAGTATACAGGCGGTGCGCTTCAGGACGTATACAAACACTAAACATTAGGGGGTGCCCTTTAACAACACTGGAGGTGCGCTTTGTGCACAGTGCACCCAAAGCGCCCCCTTTGCTGAAAAAGTAGGGTTTTTTTCAAATAAAATGGGTAAAAATGGCTTTATCAGACGGAAAAAATAGGAATTGTATTTTATTAGAATCCGGATCACCTGACAATATGGTCATGTTGTTTCAATCATGTTATAGAAAGATTTCCCCCTTTTTAGGTGGGGGATGCGCTTAAGGGTGTTCTTCCCTATGTCTTTTAGATCGCCATGTGTCCTGTAGGTCGTCGTGTGTCCTACATGTATATGTCGTCGTTTGTCCTATGTGTCGTCGTATGTTTTGTAGATCACCATGTGTCCTCAGTCACTCCTGTAGGTCGTCGTATGTCCTATTTTGTCTCACCACCCTAAAGATAAGCCGAAATCACGGCAGGTGTATACTAATGATGGAATCATCACACAAAATATTTTAAATGCGGCTGTTTCAACCGCATTTATTTATTAATTAATTTATTTATTAATTAAAAACAAAAACAAAAAGTTATATTTATGTGGATATTTAATAATAAGTACACGATGTCTCATTCATGCCGGATATCAGATATAACCGTTTCTTGAAAATCTGACGGGGATACAGTTTCTCTAAACACCAGGGGGTCTAGCTCTGTCTGAGTAGCAAGTTACCCATATCAGAGCTGGCTTTGAAAAAGCACAGTCCAGACGTCATTATGATATGCAGCACTAGATGGGGTGGGGGAAAAAAAGAAGTAAAATCGGCACCTGGAATTGAGTCATTTTATATATTTTCAATGGGACTGGTATTTGGGGTGGTGAGACCACATGTATATGTCGTCGTGTGTCCTATTTTATGTCGTCGTATATCACCATGTGCCCTGTATGTCGTCGTGTGTCCTACATGTGGGCAATTCCATCATTTTGGACGTAAACTTCACACACTTTACTCAATTGCCGAGCTCAAAATAAAATAAGCAGAGATTAAATGTATTCAATAAAACATGTGTCTGTGCTACCTTAATGATTTGGCATAGTTATTATCACTGGTTGTAGTTCCACTTTTCGAAAATATGCGAAAAATAGGCGGTGTCGGACGTGATCAGAGAATAGCCATTTTTGTGCATGCAGTGTTGTTATCAAATTTTCTGTGATTTATGCAACTTTGTACCATATTTTTGGTACAGTTTAATTAATAAGTGTTGTGTGATTGTAATGATAGGCAGCATAGTTCAATCCTGTTAAATTTGTTGAAACAGGAATGAACTAATCATGGTGTCGGACGTAAACTTTTTCGGTGTCGGATGTAAATCTCTGAAATGGCCATTTGATTTTATGGATATAAGAGATAATAAGCAAAACTTGACAACCTAAAATAAAATATACACACCTACCAATGAAATCAGCATTTTTAGTCCTCAAATTTAACAAAAAAAATATTGAAAAAGTGACATTTTAAAATAATAAAGAAATATCAATAATTTGTGCATGAATTTTTATCAAACGCTTATTTTTGTAAAAAAAAACATTATAAAAACAATGATGAGAAGCAGCTTTCATCATGTTCATTGGTTGCCAGAAACACGAGGAACATTAATAGTTCAAAACTGCTATAAATTTAAATTGTCAATATCAACAATGTGGGCATGAATTTTTATCAGTTTTATTTTGCAAATAACATTATACAAGCACTGGTTCGAAGCAGCTTTGATTGGCTGCTGAGAACTGCCAAAAACATATACATGTAACATCAGTTTTGCAAAATTTCTGAAAAATTAATTGTCAATATCAACAATTTGTGCATGAAGTTCTATCATTTGAAGTCTAAATTGTAAATAACATTTTATTAATATACAAGCTCTGGTGCGAAGCAGCTTCCATTGGCTGCCAGAACTGCCAGAAACATATGTGTGACATTAACAGGGCAATTCCACGGTGTCGGACGTACTTTTCGGACAGTTATTTTATGCCTGGTGCCCCAACTGGGGATGAGAATTATATTAAGTTGTTACTATTTTATACACACCACCTCACTGTATCATGTGGGACATTTGAATATTTTATGTCATTCACACATATCGGCTATGAGCCATTATAAGGGTGGTGTCGGACGTACGCAGACAAATTGATATTTTGTAAAATAAATCTTCAGTGCCATATCTGTCTGAATCCTTGGGTGACAGCATAACAATGTGGCCTGATACTGATAGAGGATAGTGTTGATTATTATTACATATAAAATATTTTACATTTTCATTTTAATTGTTCTAGAAATTATTGGATATCTCTGGTGTCGGACGTACACTCACTTGGTGTCGGACGTACATGTCTGAAATTAAGGATTTTGTTCATCCTGCAACACCCACAAGCAAAGTCAAAAATGTTGCAAATGCTTTTTAACAATCATTTTGAGGTGTTGGCATACAAAATTACATAATATATCAATATATAAGTATAAGATGTATAATAATAGCAGTAATTGGCCATGCCATAACCTTATCATAACTGTGTTCTAGGTAAGAGTGAAGTATATGGTAACATCACTTTTCAGCTGGATTTTAGTTTGTAAAAATATAAAAACTGTAATTTACAAAATTAAAATGGCAAGTGAGTGTTTTACAAATCAGCCTTGATGCTGTCCAGGCTAACTGGGCATGGTCCAAGGTTATTTACATGATTTTATCTCCGTTATCTATTGACAGGTATGTCGGGTGACTTCTCCCCAGACATTATTAATTATCGATGTTCAATAGTCGATAAGGTACCATTAGTTTAGACATGTTAGATGTTAGGCCCTTGATAATGCCAATTGGTGTTTTCTTGGTTGGTAAATATAGAGCGATGCATTCATTCACAATGTTCATGAACATTCATCAAGCTAACAGTTCTTCTGAACGTGAGCAGTGGTGCCGAATTCCAGTGTATTTGGCGACTTTGGCTGGATCATATTGTCTATTCAATGGCTTAAATTATCAACAGAGTACCACATTTATTCATCAAAATGCAGTTAAGTGGTCATTCACCACTCTTTACATAATTTTATCACGATCTGTGTGCTGTATCTGGACTCCCAGATTCTTGAGAATATTCATCAAGAATTAAAAGACCTTCACCATGTCAACAGAGATTCAGTGTTGTACATGGTGTCGGACGTACACAAATATCGTGTTTGGCCTTCAGTGAGTTGCATATTCAACATGCAGCATTTGTACTATTGCATGCAATTCTGATTGCATATTTGCATTAAGGGTACTATTTGTATTCAACATATAAGATAAATTAAAGTAGATATCCAACTATCATCTCTAACAAATAATATAATTTACTATTTTGGTGTCGGACGTACAAGCTAATTCTGTTACGCAAACTTTACACTACTTTGCCATTCACAATTGATGAATAATTTCTCTTTCTGATATTATATCCATCCATTACCTCATATTAAACTGGCATGTGGCTCATTGAGCCATTTAGTGGGCATGAGTATACTAAACAGCCTTGTGATTGACACAAGGTGTCGGACGTACATTACAAAAGTGTCGGATGTACGCTTGTTTGCATGGCGATAATCAAACAGGCAACCATCACAGTGACTCCATGTTGCATAGCTGGGGTAATGGATCCATTTTTGTTTTGCATAAGGAATTTAAGAACACTGGATGTGTTTTGTCTACTTGAAAAAAAACATTTTGATAATATTTGGTATCGGACGTACATGTTCGTTTTTATCAATTTAACACAGAATTGTCACACCCAAAAACCGATGGTGAAGACGAGTACAGCCATCAACATATATTTTGTTTTCAACAGACATCTTCTACTCTAGAACAAACACTAAATATTTCCTACTGATGGCATTTCTTATGTCATAGTGCAAATAATACAAACAGGTGTCAAATTGTGTACTATGTTACCAATGCCAAATGGGCGGGGGCCCTAGGGTAGTGGTTAGCACCGCTGCCTTTCACGCCAGAGCTCGGGGCTCGGTTCCCGGACTCGGCGGTTTGAAAGAAACAAAAATGTTTCTTCCCCATCCACGTGTGAAAGTCAGTATTGTGGGGAGCTTCCGTGACCGAGAGGTAGCGTGCTCGGTCTCAGACCGCCAGGGCTTGAATTTCGAATCCTGTGTCTGGAGGACAGTGTCATCTCAATCATCTCACCATCCTCAGGAGGTTCTCCTGGCCCAGTTTAGCCTATATGTGCACAAAAGTGGCCTAAAGCCCGATTCATTTCATTTCATTTACCAATGCCAAATAGTGCTTAAATGTTCAAGATCAGCGCGATTTTACATCAATGTAGTTCTGTCTCCTGGCCAAACAATTATTGATTCTCAAAATTGGACAAGTTTTGTATGAAATTAAGATATGAAATGGGAATCAGGCCATTTTAAAATTTTCACACCTAGGTTGACACTTTCATGGAATTGCCCAACATTCAAAATTGCTGAAAATTCAAATTGTCAATTCATGTATCAACAATTTGTGCATGAATTTCTATCATTAAACAGCCCTCACCGAGGCGGGCTGCTTTAGTACTGTATTCCACACGGTCCACCGCCGCCACCGCCGCAGTTATTTGTTTTCAAGATAGCTACTAATTTACCAACTTCTGCTTCCTCATACTTCACATAGCCATCAAATACCACCGGGGAATTGTTTTGGTGACATTTTGATTCCCATATCATTAACCCTTTAATTACTATGGCCACCAACGAAGAAATGCTCGTTAGCGCGTTTCAGGAAAAAGTTTCCATGAGATTCTTTTTTAATTTGGCAAATATGTCAGCTATGTCAGCCAATGACCTGATTAGCTTTTGGGAGCAAACAATTTCAAAATGGCCGTTTAGTGGCCATTTTGAATTTTAATAATTTTGTGATATTTACTTAACCCAAAAAAATGCAAAATAGCTGGACCATGAATATAAAACAAAATGTGATGTCTCACACAAGGATGACCCATGACAAATTTCGCGTTTATAAAATCAAAAATGGCCGCCAGTCGGCCATTTTAAATTTTTGTTCTCATTATTTCGGAAATCTTGCATGATAGCTGATCTATGAACTTCTGTTTCCTCATACTTCACATAGCTATCACATAGCATCACATACATCAGATAACACCAGGGGATTTTTGGCAAATTTGTTCAGCTATGTCAGCCAATGACCTGATTAACCCTTAGACCACTGAGCTAAGAAATTTACATTTTCAGCCACTTGAAATTGTGTCTCCCTACCGCGATCCACAACTTCAAGTGAATGAAAATTTGTGTTATTTGTGAAATTTAAGTCCCAACATATATCAGTGTTTTGAGATTGAAAGCATATTTAATTTTTACCAACAGGTTATATAGGTGCTAGTAAAAATACAGAATGTCTACTGTAGTCGACGGCAGGGCTTAAGGGTTAACTTTCAGGAGCAAACAATTTCAAAATGGCCGTTTAGTGGCCATTTTATATTTTAATAATTTTGTGATATTTAGTTAACTCAAAAAAAAGGCAAAATAGCTGGACCATGAACATGATGAATATAAAACAAAATGTAATGTCTCTCACAAGGATAACCCATCACAAATTTTGCAGTTATAGAATGCAAATGGCCGCCAGTCGGCCATTTTAATTTTGTTTTCTCATTATCTCAGAAATCTTGCATGATAGCTGATCTATGAACTTCTGCTTCCTCATACTTCACATAGCCATCAGAAAACACCAGGCGATTTTTGGTAACATTTTTGATTTACATGTTATCTACCCTTTAATTACTAGGGCCACTAACAAGGAAATACTTGTTGCACATTTCAGGAAAAAGTTTCCAGCAGATTTTCTTTTTATTTGGCATATATATATATGGACAGCAATCTCAGTCAATGACCTGATTACCTTTTGGGAGCAAATAATTTTAAAATGGCTGTCTAGCGGCCATTTTGAATTTGAGTTATTTTGTAATATTTACGCAACTCAAAATCAAAGCAAAATAGCTGGACCATGCATATATAATAAAATGTAAGGACTCGCACAAGGATAACCCATGATAAATTTTGCAGAAATAAAAACCAAAATGGCCGAGTCACGGTCATTTTTAATTGTTTTTACTCATTATCTCGGAAATGTTGCATTTATCATATTTAAAGCGGTAATATAATAAAAAACCTTCAGAAAATTTGCTGATCTATATTAAATTTGAAATAGCCGACTGGCGATAACGGAGGGCTGCTTTCGTGTTCGTTTCGAACAACTCTTTCTCGTTCAAATTAATCTTCTTAAACACATTTTAAAACATTTAATTGACCTAATTATTAGCTGGGATGAATTTAAATTAATAGGATTATGATCCTTAGCCCCTTTCAGCAAATTTTCTCAATTGCAAAAACAATAAATGAACCAGTTGATCATATTTTTGCGTGAGTCGGACGTAAACTGAATTTCGGTGTTGGACGTAAAGTTTTTAACTCGTTGTTTCCTGAGATTTAAAATACGACCAAGATTATGTGACCACATTTAAATGTTCATGGTAGCTTTAGAACTAGCTTTACAACTAAGGTATGGAATTTATCCGGGCAACTCATCAAGCACACCATAGAAATATGATGTTTTTAGGTGTCGGACGTAAAATATCGATAAGGACGTTCTTCGAAATTAAAAAAATCCCTTTTTGTCACAATATCAAGTAAAATTTCTGGGTTTTTGTCAAGACATGCATATTTCCTAAAAATATAAAATAGCCTGCGATTATTTATTACATTTTTTATTGTAGTTCCCTCCCAGTGAATATGTATCATATTTTTCACATTTTTTATATAAAATAATTCCCATCTCTTTAAAATTATCCCATTATTTTTGTTAGCTTTCTCTTGAAACAAAAAGTGGTACCAATACAAGGAACATCTTGTCTGAGAAATGTAACATCATTTTTAATGATCACTTTGTTCTTTATTTCCTAATTTTAGTAAGGTGGTTGATGAATTTATGGAATTGCCCATGTGTCTTGTAGGTCGTCGTGTGTCCTACATCTATGTCGTCGTGTGTCCCATACTGTATGTCGTCGTATTTCTTGTAGTCCGGTCTAAATTGGGGAATATGTTCTCTAAAAAAGTGCCCAAGGCATTTTGGGGTAAAAGTGTTAAATTGAAACCTATTTTAACCTAATTTGAATGTGCTAATGTCAAAAATGCTGTTGGCAAGCTCGATTTCAACCCTTTGACCCCTCAAATCCCAAAACAAAATAGTCAATGAAAATAGCTGATTTATAGATACAATCAGCAATTGTTATTGGCACAAATCACAAATTTGACATTAAAAATCATAAAATCATTTGAGCGTATAAAATACTATATTTCAATTTTAAAAATAATTTAACCCTTTAGTCCTTGAAATGACTAATAATAATGTTATATTCTGTTTTCCGTTGAAAGATGCATTTTGTGATGAAAATATCTCGAGGTAGGTTTCAAATTGCCTCAAATATAACGGTTAAAAATATTTTTTGATATATTTTGATATAACCCTTAAACTTTTAACCAGAGAGGAACGTGGCGCAATGGCTAGAGCGTGGCGCTCTGCCGATGTCGCTGCCTGCCGTGCGGTTTCGAATCCCGCTTGGTGCAGGATTTTCAGAGAAATATCATGTTTCTCTCCTCTCAATCTTGGGACATTGTTAAGATGGTGTGTCCTTGGGCAAGACACTTCACCCTCAAATGCTTCACTTGGTGAAAATGAGTACCTGGTAGGACAGAGATGGCAATGCGTACGTTAAGTCCAATGCGCCGAAACGGCTGCAGGACTGTATGCTCCCCGGGGAGTTGAAATGGCACATGAATGAACAGGTCCACTGACCAGGGGGTAAACTGTAAAGTCCGATGAGTCTTCAGACTTGATATCAGACTATAAAAAAACCTGCACCTACACCCCTGCAACTAACAAACAAAAGTCGACATAAAAAATAAATACAGAATAATTAACAGCTACAGTATGTGAAATTGTGGATGAAATAATGCATAACCAGTAACCAGTATGATTTTAAAATTGTAAAATTATTTGATAATTATGCCTTGTATTAACCTTATAACATTTTAAAAGTTTTAACCCTTTGCTTCTTGAATCTGATAATAATCGTGTGATAAAAATGTAATAAACCTTTGTGATAAACCATTGATCCGCGTGTGAAGACAATATTAATAAAAAAACAGATGTCTATCATATTTAACTGATCAAGCCTGAAATAATTACTTTTAAAAACAATCGTATATATAATTAATACACCAAATTATACGCTTCCGTGGACGTAAGCACAGAACAGGGCTGTCATGACAAAGCTACCATTGATCAATGACGCCAAATGAAACAACGCACTTGATTAATATCTATATGTAAACTCTATATAATTTCTATATTAAAAAGATAATATCTATATTAAAAAAAATTTGTGAGAGTGATTATTTTAATCTCTAGAGAAGGGTGCCCTGTAGATCGTCATGTGTCCTGTAGGTCGTCATGTGTCCTGTAGATCGTCATGCGTCCTGTAGGTCGTCATGTGTCCTGTACATAGATCGTCGTGTGTCTTGAAGATCGTCGTCATGTGTCTTGTAGGTCGTCATGCGTCCTGTACATGTATCGGCGTGTGTCCTGTAGATCGTCGTCATGTGTCCTGTAGGTCGTCATGCGTCCTGTACATAGATCGTCGTGTGTCCTGTAGATCGTCGTCATGTGTCCTGTAAACATAGATCGTCGTGTGTCTTGAAGATCGTCGCCATGTGTCCTGTAGGTCGTCATGCGTCCTGTACATAGATCGTCGTGTGTCCTGTAGATCGTCGTCATGTTTCCTGTAGGTCGTCATGCGTCCTGTACATAGATCGTCGTGTGTTCTGTAGATCGTCGTCATGTGTCCTGTAGGTCGTCATGCGTCCTGTACATAGATCGTCGTGTGTCCTGTACATCGTTGTCATGCGTACTGTAGGTCGTCATGTGTCCTGTACATAGATCGTCATGTGTACTGTAGATCGTCGTCATGTGTCCTGTAGGTCGTCATGTGTCCTGTAGATCGTTCTCACGTGTCGTGAGTCCTGTTGGTCATAGTGGGAAACCCAAGTCTTGGCCGTCTGGGCATGTCTGGGGGGTAGACCCCCTAGACATGCCCAGAACCCCTTATCGGGCGAGCGAAGGAAAACGCTCTCAATAACCAACCATGCCCTATCACCCCCACCCTCAGATCTGTACATCATTCATCTTATCAATTGACTACAACGTTTTTATCGTATTACAATGTCACTTAAAAGACCATTTGACTGTGCCGAAAAGTGACATAAGGCAAAGATTTACTACTACTACTGTTGGTCATAGTGTGTCCTATTGGTCGTCGTGTGTCTTGTAAATCGGCATGTGTCCTGTAGGTCGTCATATTGTCCTGTAGATCGTCGTGCGTTTAATAGATCGCCATGTGTCCCGTAGGTCGTCTTGTGTCCTACTTGTATAATATGTCGTCGTGTGTCATATTTGTCGTCGTAGGTTTTGTAGATCACCATGTGTCCTGTAGGTCGTCGTGTGTCCTACATGTATGTCGTCGTGTGTCCTATATGTCGGCGTATGCCTTGTAGATCGTCATGTGTCCTGTAGGTCGTCATGTGTCTAATAGGCCGTCGTGTGTCCTACAGATCGTCATGTCTCCTGTAGATATCGTCTTGTGTCCTGTAGGTCGCCATGCGTCGTGTAGGTCGAGGAGTGTATGTATTTATGAAATTGTCTACTTCTGGTGGAACAGGTGTCACAATAATTACTATAATTATTTCAGTTTAGCGTGTAATTTCAATCGTGTCCATGGTCTGTCAAAGTCATCAAAGTAAGTGTGTAGGTCGTTGTGTGTCCTGTAGATCGTCGTGTGTCTTGTAGATCGTCATGTGTCCTGTAGGTCGTCATCTTGTCCTGTAGATCGTCGTGCGTTTTGGAGATCGTCGTGCGTGTTATAATAGGCCGCCGTGTGTCGTGTTATCATGGTTACAGTATATCTGCATGTGTCCTAGGTTTTTATATGCCATGTACATGTAGATGTACCTCATATCATCATCTGTACATCACTCATCTCATCAATTGACTACAATGTTTTTATCGTATTACAATGTCACTTAAAAGCCCATTTGTGCCGAAAAGGGACATAAAACAATGATTTACTACTACTACTACTACTACATGTAGATGTCATGTACGTAGATCCTCGCGTGTCATGTAAATCGTCTTGTGTCATGTAGGTCGTCATGTGTCATAGGCTGTCATGTGTCCTGTAGGTCGTCATGTGTCCTGTATATATAGGTTGTCATGTGTCCTGTAGATCGTCATGTGTCCTGTAGGTCGTCATGTGTCCTGTAGATCGTCGTTATGTGTCATGTATTATGTTATATGTAGGTGGTCATGTGTCCTGTATATCGTCGTGTGTTCTGTATATCGTCGTGTGTCGTATGAGTCGTCGTGTGTCATATAGGTCGCTGTTCGTCCTGTATGGCGTCTTTTGTCCTGTATATCGTCATATGTGTATGTCCTGTAGCTCGTCGTGTGACCTGTAGGTCGTCGTGTGTCCTGTAGGTGGTCGTGTGTTTTTTTATGTGTTCTATACTTATAGGCCGCCACGGGTGTGTCCTGTTAGAGTATATCTTCATGTGTCGTAGGTATTCATATGTCATGTACATGTAGATTGTCGTCTCTCCTATAGGTCGTCGTGTGTCATATGTTGTCATGTGTCCTGTAGGTCGTCATGTGTCCTGTAGGTCTTCATGTTCCCTGTAGATCGTCGTCATGTGTCATGTAGGTCTCCATCTGTCCTGTATGTCGTCGTGTGTCCTGTAGGTCGTGTGTTCTGTAGATCGTCGTCCTGTAGATTGTCGTCGTGTGTCCCGTAGATCGTCATAATGTGTGCTGTAGAACGTGTCATGTGTCGTTTAGATCGTCGTCATTTGGCCTGCAGACCGTCGTCATGTGTCTTGTATGTCGGCATTTGTCCTGTAGATCGTCATCATGTGTCCTGTAGGTCGTCGTGTGTCCTGTAGAACGTCGTCATATGTTATGTAGATCGTCGCCATTTGTCCTGTAGACCGTCGTCATGTGTCCTGTAAGTCGGCATGTGTCCTGTAGATCGTCATCATGTGTCCTGTAGGTCGTCGTGTGTCCTGTAGAACGTCGTCATATGTTATGTAGATCGTCGCCATTTGTCCTGTAGACCGTCGTCATGTGTCCTGTAAGTCGGCATGTGTCCTGTAGATCGTCATCATGTGTCCTGTAGGTCGTTGTGTGTCCTGTAGATCGTCATCATGTGTCCTGTAGGTCGTCGTGTGTCCTGTAGAACGTCGTCATGTGTCCTGTAGGTCGTCATGTGTCCTGTGGATCGTTGTCATGTGTCCTGTAGGTCGTCACGGGTCCTGTTGATCGTTGTGATGTGTCCTGTAGGTCGTCATGTGTCCTGTAAATCGCCATGTATCCCGTAGGTCGTTGTGTGTCCCAGTATAGATCGTCGTCATGTGTCTGTAGTTTGGCATGTGTCCTGTAGATCGTCGTGTATCCTGTAGATCGTCGTCGTGTGTAATGTAGGTCGTCTGTTCTATAGGTCATCGTGTGTCATGTGTCCCATAGATCGTCGTGTGTCCTATTGATCGTCGTGTGTCCTATCTATAGGGCATATTATATAGGTAGTAGCCTGTTAAATACTTTCCTTGACATCTAAATAATAACTATTACCTCTCATCCTCTTTTTTATGATGGGGGGGGGGGATTTCAGTCAGTTGATTTTGGTGATAGCCAATTTAGGTCGCCATGTGTCCTGTAGATCGTCATCATTTGTCCTGTAGATCGTCGTAATTTAGCGCTACTATCCGGGCTATACTTTAAAAGAAGCGCTGAAGAGCCCGGTACTTACATGTATTTGATGAACTAAAAAAGACGACGTTGCTAATGAGACGCCATACATGTAATGTAATCATGATGAGAGCATAAAGAGCGGACCGGATTGCGAGTGACAGATGATAAAAAAAACAATGTCACCTGTATCTTCGTCATCAAATCTCTCTGATATATATTTTTGAAGTCATATACAAATGACAGTAAGGAATTGTGCTTTTTCTGGCATCATTTTTTTTTTACGTACTCTCCCCAATACAGGCCTACATGTACCACTTGATTTAAAATGCCATATTTTTCAAGTGATACTCATTCAATTAATTCAATACAGTGTTTTACAAAGGATTATTCATTAATTTTATATATCAAACTTATATATACGATTAGCGAGTAGTATTGAATAAAAAAAATTATTTGAAAATAGATATGGGTCATATCATTAATGTGCCAACCAAATGGCTAGAATTTTATTGCACATTTCTTATCTAGATCAAGATTCTAATTTGAAGAAAACATCTGAGCGGATTTGATTCTTTTAATTTTTTTTTTTTTTGCAAAATTTTGTCGCCATGGCAACACATTCATAGCTGAAATGTCTTTTTGAGCCGTGACGGACGGAAAATAAAAAAGCTGTCTACCTAGTTCAGAGTATTAATAATGTTCGATGTAGATATGTCTTCTGATAGTGTATGTCTATATTGTGCATTTAAGAAAAAAAAAAATTGTGGCAGTTTGTGTTTTTAAGGGGTTATTTAATTAAATTTCCGTCCGTCACGTTTTGAAGTCTTTTAATTAATGTGCTGCCACGTATAATAAATTTATTTAGTGAAACTTTCTGTTTTCTCTTACTGCTCCCTAACACTAATTAGTAGAAAAGATGATCATTTACATTAATGTGACAGTACAAAATATAAAAAAAATTGCCGTGACGGACGGAATTTGCTGGTGTTACGGACGGTAATGTGTTTTTTTCGTTTACCCGAAGCAAGTTTCATGCAAATTTGACCCAATGACGATTTCAGAATTGGTGTACAAGTTAGATAGGGCTGATAATTTATTTTCACTTGTACATAAAAAATTCCCAAGCCTAAAATGAAGTAATTACCATAAGTACCATAATTTGTTTACGTAATGTTAACAAGACTTATAAATTAACTTTTTTTAATGATTTTCTTTTTCTTCACTTGCCTCTTGGCATGGGAAACACAAGAGGCAAATGCAAAGCCAACAGGTTTTTAAATACATGCAACTCAATAATGTGCTGTAGTCTCTGGGACATATCGCGGGGGGGGGGGGGGGGTAAGGTTTGGGGCTATGGGTGGATTCATGGGGGGGGGGCGTTGTTTGGGGCGGTTGGGACGTAAAATGGCAATTTTATGTGCTTGGCTTTTTAGTTTTTTAGCGATTATTGTCATCCCTTAGCACTGTGCCTCTTCCGTCCGTGTTTGTCGGCTGGCACATCATACTCAAATAGCTCCCCTGTCAACATGACTTGTATTGTATTTTAAACTTGTATACCATGTGCTTTTGGTTTTTTTATTCCATTGACCCCGATTGACCTTGGGTCAATATCAAGGTCACAGCTGTCTGGACATATCTGGACTAAAATTCTTTTGATGTGATACCTTTTGAATCGTTTCAGTTAGTCTTCATTTGGTATACAGATCTATGCATCTTAAGAAATTACAGTTCGAGTTTGAAGATGAGTGACCTTGACCTATTTTAAGGGTCAAGGTCACACCACTGTCCAGTTTGTCAATCACAATTAGTTTCATAAACACTAATTTTGATTTTTTAGGATGCAAGTTCCCTATATGAAACCCAAGACCAAGTGCATCTGAGGAAACTACGGGTCGAGTTTAAAAATGACTGACCTTGACCTATTTTTATGACCAAAGTCACAGCATATAATAGCTAAAACTCCTTTGATGCGTCATATCTTTTTGGATAGTTTGAATTAGCATTTGGTATTTAGATGCACCTCAGGAAAATACAGCTGTGGTTCGAAGATGAGTGACATTGACCGATTTGACTGAGAAATGAGCATTAAAATTAAATTTGCTGGATTGGCTGGCATATATATGTTTTGATTCAAACCATACAGAAATAAGTGTTTTTTACCCACTTGAAGTTAGGGATTGCAGTAGCATGACACAAATTGAAAGGAATAAAAATTATAATTGCAATAATTTAGCATTGTATGTGGTTGGAGACTTATTGTTTTGGTGTCTACTTTTGTTAATATTATTATTATTATTCTGCAACAATTTGACTACGTAAACACGCTCCAGTCGCCAATATTCACCCGATCTTCAGGAATTTTTTTCTGAACACCCTCTAATGGATTATCTTGTTTGAGTTTGAAAATCAGCTTATTTGCATATTCAACATGGCCGGCATGGTCTTGTTTGCATATCCAAGATCGATGTAACCGCTCGCCAGTCGCCAATATTCGTCCCATCTGCGCGAAATTTCTTCTGAACGCGCACCCTCTGCCTGATGGATTATTTTGGTTGAGCTAGAAAATTGGCTATTTTGCATATTATGCTGGGCTAATTTAAAAAACCAGGATCGACTAATATTCTGGTTAAGCTCGCTAATTTTCATATTCAACATGACCACAATGGGCTAATTTGCATATCCAAGATAGATGTAAACGCTCTCTAGTCGCAAATAATTATCCGATATCTTTCTGCATACCCTTTTAAAAGGATTAACTGGTTTATTTCGAAAATAAGCTAATTTGCATAATTAAAATGGCAGTTATGGGCTAATTTGATCGATGTAAACGCTCTCCAGTCTCTAATATTCATCCGATCTTTGCGAAATTTCTTCTGAACACGTATCTTTTGATGGATTATCCTGTTTGAGTTCGAAAATCAGATGTTTTGCATAATATGCTGAGCTAATTTGCATATCCAAGATCGACGAAAGGATTATTCTGGTCAAGTTTGAAAATCAGCTAATTTGCATATTTAATATGATCACCATGGGCTAATTTGCATATCCAAGATCGATGTAAACGCTCTCTAGTCGCCAATATTCATACGATATCTTTCTGAATACCCTCTAAAGGATTAATCTGGTTTATTTTGAAAATAAGCTAATTTGCATATTCAAAATGGCCGCCATGGGCTAATTTGCATATCCAAGATCGATGTAAATACTCTCCAGTCTCTAATATTCATCCGATCTTTGCGAAATTTCTTCTGAACACCTTCTGATGGAGTATCCTGTTTGAGTTCGAAAATCAGCTATTGGGCGATTCCATGGATGTCGTACGGACATCCAGAGATTATATCTCAGCTTACGCAAATAATTTTTGCGCTAGAAAAAAATATTATTCAGTTTCATATAGACTCCATGTACAAATATATATGTAGAAAAAAAGTTGACCGAAAATAACACAGATCGTCCTAAATCGGAGGAAACGTGAGATGTCGTACGGACGCACAAAAAACAGCAACATTTGCAAATTCATGTTTAGTTCGAAAACTCTGTGAGTTGAGCAATGATTTTTTTCCCAGATCCTGTGAGATCAATTTCTCAGGGTGTTCTAAAGAGTAAGAAAACATATTTTTAACAGATAATTTGTTTGTTAATAGACAAGGTCACAATGAAAAAATGAAAACAACATGTCGTACGGACAGTTCAGAATATGTCGTACGGACGTCTCTGAAACATTTCAGTTGTGGCTATGTAAAAGAGTGTTCACTTTGATTTTTCATTTGAGTATGGCAAAATAGTAAGCTTAGATTATAATAATATGAATAATAATCTATAGCTGGGTTAAAATTTTAGTTTTAAACAAATTAAAAACATAAAATATTCAAAAAATCTAATATTAGCTAGGTTCTAATTGTGGTACAGAATTGTGTTGGGGCGTCTTATTTGACATATGTGAATACTGATAATTATCATGAATATATGTGCCCATCATAATAACATTTTGTAGATCTTGCAGCTTCTTCACAATTTCTGTAGGGCTTTTGAATGTCCTTTTTTAGAGGGCCACACTTAATATATGTCGTACGGACAACACAGTATAAAATTCAAAATCACACATCATGGCATGTTGTTATTTCAAATTATTTAAAAAATGTAGGTTGAATGCTATGTTTCTATGTTGCTCTATTATATGCTAATAATAATTTCAATGTTGCACATCATCATGTATACTATTTTTTCCAATATATATAAAAAAGAGACAAAAACAGGAAATTATATTACATGGTGCTGGCCATTATATGTAATATTATTTCACGCATTTGAGTTATGGCACAAAAGATACATATGCACTGAAGACTCGCAGACCCTGAAAATTTATATTATGAAAAAAAAAAAAATTAGTTGAAAAAAAAAAATTAGTCGCCAGGTGGCGGCCATTTTGATTATCGGTGGAAAGCTGAAAATCTAATCAGGTGATCTCCATACTCATGGGAAAGTTCACGTAAAAAATTGGAGAGATCCAATAATTATTTTTCAAGTTATCGCGTTAACAAGAATTTTTTTTTAATCTTTAACCTTGACCTTGGGTAAAAAAAGTGCAGGGAGGGGTTGAATGTTTGTATGAATTATGAATTTAATCTGTTGCACCATGTTGGTGTAGTAGAGTGTGTATGGATCGTAATTAACCTGACGTCTTCAGACATTAGATTCTGACGTCTAAAGACGGTCCCCGCATCTGGGTTAAGATGATCACATGTGATGACTATATGTGAATTATTAACAAAATCCACGTCTTATGAAAACAAATAATAATAAATAATAAATATTCAAATAATATTATAATGCTGAATGTTTTAGAAGCTCTTATGTAACAGGGGTAGGCAGGCGAAATGGGTTAATGACAATAATAAGATTTAACTTACCTTAGTCCCATATTGTATCCCTGCTAGCCTGCCCGCTGTCTGCTAGGAGTAAGTGTGAGGAGCCATAATCCTAATATTTACATTGTATTACCTATTATAACTATGCGCCCAGTGTTCAAGGCTGAAATAATAGATAAATATAGGTGAAAATTAAGAGCGCGGAACGGTGTGCACGGCCCCTCATTACCCTCGAAAGGCGGTACACATTTATGTATGGCTATATTTTGATGACGCTAACAGTGTAAGTGCATGGCTTGATTGATTACAGCTGTCTGTTGCTCTAATGAGTGACAGGAACTTGGCCCTTCACCATGTTTACATCTGAAACGACGACAATAATTTATAACTTCTTTCACGTGGAAAGAAAGCGGATTTGTAGTAACAAGATTAAGGCTGCATCATTGATTCATTAATGTGGAAAAAATATGTTTCATATGTTGTACGGACAAATTATGAAAATAGCATGAGCAAACATTTGGCACAAAACAACCAATGTGCTTAAATTATCAAATACTTTGATTTTACATTTTGCAGAAACATATTATATTATTAATTAAAGATAGAAACAATGTAAACAATGGTAATAAGTTGCTTTTTGGACATTTTTCAATCAAATAATTGAAAAAAAAGTTGCAACCAGATTAGTTGAGGTAGTTTTGTATCATATTAGCCCATAACATTAAAGTTTCAAGCTGTTTTTAAAGTCAAGTTTTTTTCACTTTGTGCATGGAATCGCCCTATTTTGCATATTATGCTGAGCTAATTTGCATATCCAAGATCGACGAAATAATTATTTTGGTCGAGTTTGAAAATCAGCTAATTTGCATATTCAACATGGCCGCCATGGGCTAATTTGCATATCCAAGATCAATGTAAACACTCTCTAATAGCCAATATTCATCGATCTACACCAAATTTCTTCTGAACACCCTGTGATGGATTACCCTGGTTGAGTTTGAAAATCAGGTAATTTGCATATCCAAGATGGCCGCTATGTCACTTATGTTATAAAGCCCCAACGTTACTGTATTGACAATAAAACTTTTAATTGTGGACGGTGGAGACTTTAATATTTACTATGCAAATGCACGATGTAGTTATAATAATTTCAGGATCAGATAAAATGTGTGGATTTAGGGGAGGATGGAGGCCACATTATAAAACAAGTTTTCCGTCCGTCACACTGACTTTACTCGGGGCTTTTACTCATCCTAAATGTATGACATGAGATATGAAAAAAAATATATAAGCATTAAATAGCATCTAACTAAGACTTTTCAAAACAGGTATTCAATATGATGCATGTGTATAATAATCAGAGAATTTTAAGCATACATAAGGAGGGTCAGTGAAAATCACATTTTGTGATTCCGTCCGTCACGCTAATTCTTTATCAGTTGCTAAGCAACACATATGTGCCAACATATAAAAAGTTATGTAATTAACTTTGTTCTCTCTCAAGTATTTCTAATGGATTTTAAAAAAATCATAAAAACTTTTTTGCGAACTGCACCTAGGGATTTGTCTCTGAATTCCGTCCGTCACAATTTACGACAATTAATGATCTCACCCATATGCAAACACGAAAAAGGTCAAAGGATGTGTGTAATAAATATTTACGAGTAGTTTTAGAAGTGAACCCGATTAGTTATGCCCCCCACCGCCCTGGTCTGCGTATTATCTGATATTGAACGTATGAAAAACTCATGAATGTTAGCCAATAGCGATAAACTAATCAACTATCAAGCTTACAAGTGTTTTAATGAAGAATTATTGTTAAATGTAGCTCTTGCAACCTTTTGTTCAGGGACGGAGTTGAATATTCACAGGACGATCTGTTTTCTTCGGAGTCAGTAGTATCTTGTCTTTCAGTAGCGTCCAGCAAATGTAACAGTGAGATGGGAGATGCGAGACAACGGATAAGAGCTAGGAGTTCACCTTCTTTTTGGTAAGATCACCCATCAAACACTGAGCATTAAATCAATGTTATTTTAATGTTGCGCAGCGTCGATGACGGTGACATTAAATATTATACCAGCACTGGGTCAATGCCTGTTTGATCTCAGCCTGTATTCATGTCTTACATAAGATCATTAAACTGCATACTTGATGTTGTATGTTCTATTTTGATTTGTTTCCTATAATTTTCAGAAACTAATAGTACAAAAGTAAAATATCATATTACAATGTCACTTAACCCAGCAAACACGAGACGTTGCCCCGCTGTTGTGCCAACGCTGCGCCACAACATAGGGACAACGTCTCGTGTTTGCTGAGAATAGACGTTGGCACAACATAGGGACAACGTCTCGTGTTTGCTGGGAATAGACCTTTTGTGACGAAAAGTGACGTAAAGCAATGATTTACTAAGTACTACCACTACAAAAATAAAATGTAGAGCGATGTTTTTTTCACATTTCACAAAGTAAAAACGACACATTTAAAAATGTACATTGTAGGTATCTGTGTCAGAGCCTTGCGATATCAGCAGGGTAGTATGTCGCATTCACAGTGTGATCTTTTTTTAATACAAACAAGATAAAGCCGGTTTGATCATTAATTTGATATACAGTATAACCTAGATATATCACATTCGAGTGTTTTACTAAACACATGTTTAATCATTGGGCTGGGAATAATTGAAGCGATTTAAAGCTCCTATTTCGAGGATTGACTTCGAATTGCATCATCCACCAACACCAATATGTCTGTAACTCATCCTCCCTCCTTGGTATGCATAAAATTGCTCTGTTACATTTGTATATATGTCATGTATTATATACCGTACATGACAATTATAAATATGCAGTGCTAGTCTGCATTTGTGGGTTGATGTATCATTCCCAAATCCAATGAGTCGTAGCTCCGATACATCCCCAAATATCGCATCCTTCTAGTGGAGGAACCTCCGTCTTAAAGAGATATACCGGTCCATGGATAGGAAATGCAGGTTGTCGCACCGTGTGGTCATCTTTTGACTTGTAATGTTTGTTTTTTACGAAGTACTCGTCTCTGAACTGAAATAGGTCATGGTCGCCTCTCTTGGAGTTTGATTGAAAGTTCTCAGGCCTTCCGAGCTCGCATAGGAAAATTCCAAGTGGAATTTACCTATTTAGATCCTCAAACTAGCCAGGGGAATGATGTGCGGATCGTCTAATTTGATTTAGCATATTTTTTGTTTTCATGAGAAGCGGGGGTGATCACTCGTACCACAACCCAAAAAACTTTTAATGTTTTTATCATTCGCGACGGGGTCATCAAAATGAGCGGAAATACCCGGGTGTTTGAAACAGAGTTCATTTGAAGTGCTGAAATATGTTTGTATAAACCATGAAGACCAAAGGGTCTCATCTATTTGAAAGCTGCAGAAATGTCTTAGTTAGCTACGTTATGGGTCTACGGCCGTTAATAATATATTTACTCATGGAGCGAGTGGATCGACTTTAGACGTCAGAATCTGACGTCTAGAGACGTCAGATTCTGGCGTGTAAAGTCGCTCCACGCACTGTAATTGGCTTATTGTTCAAATTGCGTTCAAGTTTTGTTCAAAGTTTATGTACATAGTATTACTGCAGTTTAATCTTATTTTAATTATTTCTTTGTTGCAGCAGTAGTACATCCGATGAATTCAGTGATGTAGCACCATCCCCAGAAATTAGCACAAGCTCACCCTCTGACAAATACGAAGGTACCTCTTTACCCGGCTATTCATTCCATGTTAACAGCAAACTCCTAGAGAAAAAGCGTCCGCGGCCCAGACAGAAACGTTCATACAATAGGAGCATATCATCACACTCCAGTAGTAATGATGGCCAAGCCAATAAAGAATTGAGGTCAGTGTCTCGCAATGAATGCTCATTTGTGTTGAACGAAGCTGAACAACCTTTTTATTATTATAACGTTTTTAAGTAATCCTGCTTCTGTAAATACATGTACATCACGTACCGGTACATGTATACAAGTATGTCATTGATGTGGTTATTGGCAGTATAACCTAATATATTTGTGGCGATTGTTCTCTTGTACTAATTCGCAAGCAGACTGTTTGAAATGCGGTACTTAAAGGGACTGGCTCAGGCTAAAATAAATAAAATCGGTGATTTCATTTTATTTTGGCTTCTTAATATGACGATATGGTGTAAACATGTCCATGGACTAGAAACGCAAAAGTTTTGTTATTTTTGTGCTGCAGTAAGGCTAGATATAAAGACGAAATTCCAGTATATCTTATTTTTGACCTGGTTGTCCAAAATAAGAAATCAGGAATTTCGTCCCTATGATCGGTTGGAATTGGTTTGCACAACTGACCGACGATGATCACAGTTAATCGGTTTCGCGACGTTTTTGTGCGGAAGATTGACATGGCACTTATAGAACAACACACAAGTGCTCAAATCCTATTTTATTCACTTTAATTTTTTTTTGACAACAATTGATTAATGATGTTTGTAATCGATAATAACAATTGGATGAGTAAACGACCAATTGTCGAATCTAATCGATCATCGGTACATCACTAGTATCTATGCCTACTGATGTAGGCCTACTGGCCTTTTGATTGTTACTGGCCACGGTCCAACCAGCCAGTGTTGGTGGCGATCCCTGCCAACTGTATGCGGATTTCAATATTAGTGAATAAAGTAGGCCTAGATAGTGGATAAGATTGTGATATTTTTATTGTGAGTTGGCATACAGTTTGCGTACAAATACCAGTATGTGATTCCCTTTAAACATGGTAAATAATCATGTGTAACCTCCGAATGAAGCTCCTAAAACGAGCCAATCGAAGTAAACCAATGTACACCTACTAATATAACAATAACATGATTTTTTTAGAAAGATTATATGCATTTTTATTGAACCGACGCAAATACCAACAGCCCAAGGCGGGGCCGCAGGTTGCTGGCATCTGATGGGGGCCAATAAAAATGCCAATAAAAATCATGTGATTACTATTATTATCACTTATCTAACGAATCTTGAGAACATTTTTAAAAATTGTCTACAATTAGGAAAATAATTTTAATAATTATAAACTTTATTTATAGAGGGTAGACCATTTAGTATGTTGTACTAATCTGCAATGGGCCCTCTTTATACACATGCAATAGTACAATGATTTAAATATGTGCAAAATTAATGGTAAAATAGGATACAGACTATAATACAAAATATAATACAAACTATAATACAATATTTATAATTTTATGTGTAAATTTACACTACAAAAACAGAATGGCTATTTAGGAATATGTACATCATAAATGTATTATTTTTTTTATTTATAATAATTATTCAGTTATTTTTATACATAGTACATATTAACTAGAGAAACTTGTAACGATAGAAAATAAATTATTGCCATATTGTGTAAATATCATTCCCGCACCAAAACCGGAGATAAAATAACTACATAACTCATTATACTGTTACAATGTTTCGTTGTAGTAAAAAAGACACTCTAGAAAGCGTGGAATTCCAATTTGTGTATTAAGTATATATCTGAAATATTGTTAAAAACATTTGATATGTTCTTAAAGGTACTACGAATAGTACATTAAAATATAAATTGTATTTTTATATAGGATTCATATCATGATTATGATTAAGCGCAGGATGATTAGTGGGACTATGGCATGAGAGACGTGGAGGATCTATAGCTCTGGCTCGAACGTATCAGCTAAAGCCGCCGTCCAAGATTCGAGCCAGATATAGACAACGTTCCACACGAAATTTAATGATGGCATGCGAGCCGTGGAGGAGGTCACTCCGGTTCGAGCGTATCAGCGAAAGCAGCCGTCCAAGATGCGAACCAGATATAGACAACGCTCCACACGAAATTTAATGTTTACCCTTACTATGATTACCATTACAAATTTGCCAAGTATGTCCCCTGAATATCACAACGTGGAATAGGCTAATCTGATACAGCATAGGCCTATATGTCCACCATAAACTAACCACCTTACTAAATATCACAGCTCACTCTTCTTCAGCCATGTGTCCCCATAGGAGGTGCCAGCCGATTCGCCCCAAAACCAACTCGCCCCAATCAACTCGCCCCATATTTATACCAACTCGCCCCAACCAACTCGACCCCCATTTATACCAGCTCGTCCCACCCATATCTTTGCAATTACAGAGTGGAATATAATAAAACTTTTTTTAATATTCACGATTTTTCTGAAGAAAAAAAGGCTGAAAAGTAGATGTAAGTCTTGTTTATTTTATTATGAAGTTATAAGTATAATACATGGTTAGGTCAATACTGCTTGCGTATACCATACCCGTATCATTTACAAATTCAAAATGAGAAAGTACGCGTATAATCTCTTATAATGTGTTATCTTAAGCTATTCTCACAATGTGTCATACTTATATTTATCGTTTAAAATTTAAAGCTGTAAGACCTTTAGTATATCAATTGCGATAGGAAAGCTGGGTACAATACATTAGGCCTATGTCATTAAAGTGATACTGGGTGACCCCCACTCCCCCCCCCCCACTCAACAGTACTGTTATTACAAAACCTTAGCCGTCTAACAGTTCACTAAGTGATGGCATTGCCAGTAACTTGATCTTTTCAAAGTAGCACCGTCTACGACGTTGGGCCCGCATTGCCAGATCTCAGAGATGAATTTGAAAGTACTTCTATATTATTATGCCAGGATACGTCATAGTATCCTTTAATACATTTAAAAACATATAATAAATCTGTAATCTCACGTCGGTAAGATAATGGATGCAAATTAAGCATGATGCATCGTTGGTCGTATTTAATTTCCGGATAATTAAGAATATAACGCGTAGCAGCTCGTCTGTATTGACTCGAAAACCTTTGTATCTGAAACCGTACTCGGGGACCACACACTAGAACAATATTCTAAATTACTCCGTACCAATGTACGCTACAGAGAGGTAGTGACATTCATAGGAGCATTAAAACCAACTGCTTGTTTAATCATACCCATTGTTCTATTACATTTATTAGTAGAGCATTTGCTCTACTTTTCGGTCAATGTGGGTCTGAGTGGTTTTCTGTATGATTCATTTCACGGCAATAACTTTAAATTTGTGAGATTGGGAACATATCTAACTATATGTGTGTGTTAAGAATAATTTTTTTTGTTGCATCACGAAGCCAGATTTTGAAATTTTGGCTCAGCTGATCAGATGAACAATGATAGAAATGACGCATCAATTCCTATCTGTAATGTATCAATGTCAGCCATGTCTGTTAGGTGACATCACGCGTGACACGTGACCTTAGCAATACACTTTGACCCTCAGTGCTTTGACCTGCGTCGCTAGCACAGCAATACCGACCTGCCAGTACTGTATACGACACATGACCTACTATGATGCAAAGTTGTTTGAATGTTCCGACGACGGCCCGGCATTAAAACAACATTGGGTCAACGGCTCAGGTTTGCTGGGAAGTGCACCTGTTATTAATAGTAGGCCTAAAAAGGCAACGCTGACCAAATGTTGGGCCAGCATCGTAGGCGGTGTGCCAGCATTGAAACGCCGGCTGCATGTGCTTATCCAGTGCTATGCGTGTTTGCCTGTATGGTCAGTCTGTCCCAGAGGCATGTACACAACAACACTCAGCTGACACAAGGAGACGTTAAATCAATGTTGGTTCAACGTTTGTCCACCATCTACGACGTTGGACCAACGTTAAGCCAACTTTGATTCAACGTCTTGTCTTTGGTGGCCTGCCAATTACACATATATGGGGCCTATATAATATGCCTATCGGCCACTCACTGCCCAACAAAACAAACATTCACTCGATGTGGCATTAATGTTGGGCGAGCTTCATAGACGATGATCTAACATTAAACCAGCAAAAAAAACAACAATTCATTTGTAGTAAAAACTTAGGCCTAGGGCCTGCTGGTGGCTACAGTCTGAATACGTTTTGAAAACTTTAAAAACACCCCTCAGGCAATGCATAGCCTAATCCTACTATGCCTAATGAATCTCATAGCCATATGCGAAGCCCCAGAAGTGACATTTAAATTAGGCTATTATTGTTTTCAACTCAACATCAAGTTATTAACTCACTAATTATATCGATAACTTTGCAATCTCAATATATAGCTTATCGAGTTGTGAGTTCTATTATAGTGAGCTCTATTATAGTGCTCAGTCTAATTAATGTTGTCCTGCAGTCTCACACTGTTATTACGCTGGTCTATAGCATTAAATCAACATTGACTCAACGACTGTGGCAGTGGAAGTAGTTAATCTGTGTCCTGACACAGTTATTTCAATCTGAACACTACACACTGCCATCACATCTGAGCAAATAGCAGTAGGCCCACTAGCATGCAATGTGCCTAGGCTACTAAATTGTTTGCTAGACACGTTTTTTTGTACCTTCCCCTACCTGTCATTGACTGGGGTATGCCTAGTAACAAATATGCCTATACCACCCAAACTGTCAGGTTAATATAAACAGTTTATGTTTAATAGATCGGCTTTGAATAATGAACTGCACCACAGTCCCAGACCCCGGTCCCAGCCCAGGGTCACACAGGGAGTAGCTAGCTGTGAAACGCAGTGACGTCACTCGGTGAAAACAAGGTTATGTAACACCCCCTCCCCCATACTTCATTCTGTAAAACGCAGTGACGTCACCCGGTGAAAACAAGGTTATATAAGAACCATCCCTCATACTTCATTGTATTAGCCAGCTGGGTGAAAACAAAGGAGGTCGAGGTCATTGAGTTTCACAGATTTGACCTATTTCCATTAGGGTAGGCCTACCCAATTATCTTTAATAGACCGGATATAGGCCTACTAATAAACACAGAGACACAGTTGGGGGCGTATTTATCGGGAGTTTATTATGTGCACTGAAATCAATGTGCAGTCTATCAATACAGGTGTCGACTTGAGGTGTAAAAAATTGGTTGTGACAGATCAAGGCTAACCCTGTGCACTCTATGGCTTGTTACGCCGGGAATTCACAACATTACACGTGCAACGCATGACCACCACTCACCCACCCCCCCCCCCCCCTCCCCGACTAAACATTGAAAACAACATTGAGCTGACGACAGTCAGACACGAGATACAGCATAGCTACTGTCGGATTCAACACCTTATTTAGACCAATATATTTGTTGCTTAATTGTGAAACAGCTGCATCTTAGCTTTCCTTAACCCTTTAACTGCCAAATTATTCAATCTGAATTTTCACCCACTTGAAGTTGTGTCTCGCTGACGCGATCCACAACTTCAAGTGAGTGAAAATTATTCAGATTTGACAAAATGGAGGTCAACTGTTTTCAAATGTTGCTGGTTGATGTCACATTTTATTTTTAACAAATGTGTTACTTAAAGTGCTATTAAAAAATGAAAACCCGAATATATGTGACACCGGCGGTAAAAGGGTTAAAGCAATGACCCTGAAGCCCGGCACAAGCTCTACTTCAGTGCCGTCAGGATCTAGTTAATCAATCCTCTACAATGTGTGCCCCATGCGAGATTGGTGTTTATTATTACTCCCAAATCTCGCTTGTGCTGTACTCGTTGTAGGGGCTTGTTAAAAATTTTATATTGAAAAATAAATGGCAAATTATTTCTTGTGATGGATAATACATTGCATTTATCAATGTTAAAATCCATTCCCCAGATATAACTCCACATTAAAAGATTTTCGATATCCTGCTGTAGTAGAACACAATCATTTAAAGACCTTATAAAAAAAAAACACTTCGCATCATCAACAAACAAACTTATAGAGCAAAAATAAACAACATCTGGCATATCATTAATGTATAGTAAAAATAAAAGTGGGCCTAAAATTGAGCCCTGGGGTACTCCTGATGTCACAGACAACCTGCTAGATTTAGCACCCTCTGTGACTACTTGCTGTTTTCTACCTCTTAAGTAAGATTTTAACCAATTCAGTAAGTCACCATTAAATCCAAATTTTTCCAACTTATGGATAAGTAATAAGTGTGGTACTAAAATCTAAATAAATTACATCAGTTTGAAAACCTTTTTTTTTCCTGATACTTCAAACCCAGGTCGAGCATGAGTTTGACTTTCATGGTACCATAGCAGCTCAGGTGGATACCTTCCTCGTCGAACATCGTCTCACTAATGGTGTTGTCCTGGTGACGAAAGTTGCCATCATGACGAATAAATTGGCAATCCAGACCCTCTGCCAATTGCTTAAGTCCAACATTAACAGCTTCAACCATGGTATGTACATGAGTACCATCTAGACGAGGGCACAGCGCCCTCACAGACACCCTATCGGCTCGGGCGACGGCAGCTTCCAACAGAGGTCGAAACTCTTCCAGTACATCAGATGCTTCGAGGCTGAGGTCTGCATCGTTTGTGCCAACGTGTATAATCAGGTTGTGGAACTGCTTATTCTGAGCTAACAGCAAGTCTTTGACATCAGCAATATAACCACCACGCTTACATATGACCCTCACGCCGCGAATCTGATTCCCATCAATGTTTCCCAACAACGAATCTCCTATTACAAGGGTACCACTACGGGGTTGTGACTGGCTGACGTTGTCACGACGTGGTGATACAACAGGTGATGATGGTGTTGATGGCGTAGAGGATGGTGACGTGTAAGATGATGATGATGATGATGATGTAGTCGACGAAGCAGGAGATACAGGCAGACGTATGTCACATGATTCGTGTGATAAATCAGCTATTTTCACTTCAAGTTCAGCAACCTGCGCCCGAAGTTTTTGACAGTCGGCAGTTTTAGATGCTACTTGACCCACAAGTTGCTAATTGTTCTTATAAGTTGCATCGAGTGAGTTTTGTAGCTTGCTGAAGCTGGTCTGCAATTGACCTATTGTCTGGATCTCCTTGCTTATCTGCTTTGTTGTTTTCATCAACTGACTGATCTGAGACAGCACAAACCGACATTTATGACACGCCCACGTACCACATACATCTGCATCCTCCTTGCTGTCTCCAACACATTGTGTATGTAGCCAAGTCATACACACACAGCACCTGAGGAAGGGAGCAGACAGTTTGCGGCCAGGACATGCACCAGCTGTGCAGGTATGAATGTTGCTGTTTTTCACACCTCTCCCCTTTTTTGTCTTTTGACGGCTGACTTTCTTGGAGGTGGTTTTGTTAACCAGTTCGTCATGGGTGGATGTCGTTTTGGGGTCGTTGGCTTCATGCTCAGTCGACTCCTCAGTTGATGGGTCCTGGCTTGTTACCTCTTGGTCGACACCCCCCCTCCTCTCTGTTTGGTTTGGGCGTGCCAGGCTGTTCCTCCACAGCAGGGTTGAGTTCTGTGGTGTCAAACAGAAGAATTGAATCGTCCTGTATGTCATGCGCCACCCCCCTTCAGATTAGCCCTCTGCTCCTTCTCTGTCACTAATTGACTAATTTGAAGCTCTGCCAGTGAGTCATCAGAGATGGCTTGACTTCTTCTTGCCTTCAACTTCATTTGACTGCCAAAGTTCTTGAAAGGCGTGATGAGTTTTTTGGCAGAGATGAACATGCCTGAGAGGCCTTTGGCCGCCATGGGTGTCGTTGTTGATCACACCTCTCCAACTACACCAGCGTGAGGAGATTTAAGCAGTTCACCGCCTTTACTATCTCCATGCTGACACCTATTCAAGATGGCGGCCCCCAGGTGAGCGATAATAAAGTAATTACAGAAGTTGATCCCAAAACCCTGCAAATAGCGGCTATCTCACCAAAAGTTCAATGATGCAGCTATCAGCCAGGGCATCTCCACATATTCACTGACGTTTTCTGTAGTAGAGAACAGATTCAGAAAGCAGAATTGTGTAAAGCTTTATTATCAACATGATATTTACTGTCTTTTTTTGCTGTTACAGACCCTATGACCACAAAGCTGAATTTATCCCCAGCTACACCCTCCAGAATCCACCATATTGCACCAATTTGCAGCTAAGAAAAATAAATAATTTCCGGGGACCTTCCCTTCAAAAATTCCTGGGAACGGGCCTGGCTGTGGCATCTGAGAGAAGTAAACTACTCGCTTCTTAAATGTGGTGTAGCAACAAATATCCTTAGAGAATACAATCCTGTTATGACCATGATACCATCTATAAAGCCAAAATTTGAGGTAGACCCAGCCCACTGGACCAATAAAACACAACCATGATGCTAATATCGCCGACACGCTACCAATACGCTGAATAAAGAGCAACACACTGCCGATACCCTGGAAATAATCGTTCATTTTAAAATTTATTTGGAATTGCGGGACTGCTGTATTCCCAGCGAACACGAGACGTTGACCCAATGCTTGCCTAATGATGCGCCGACCTCGAAGACAGCGGGCCAGCACTAACACATCATTGGTGCTGCGTCTCCTGTTTACAGGTTGAGCAGTAGCCGTGAAGTCATCATCGAGGTCGTGGATTGCTGTATTCGTTTTACCCGAAAAAATCAACGTTTTTTTAACATGGCAGTGACTGAGACAGATCTTGACCCCAAGCTTTGAAAAATGTCCATAACTTTTTAATAACTGTGCAGAAAATAAGCTCAACATGCGATCTCGTAACTTTACTGATTCTAAAAAACAATATTTTCCACCTGATTATTCAAAGGCCAAATCTTGATTATGACCGTCCAAAGAATATCTCACGATTTTGTATGGAGTCAATCTGTGGCTAAAACCTTCAGCCACGCTGGGGCTGATTGCCAAATTTCAGATCAGACATAGGTTTATACGTGGGTTGCAGCGGAGCTGGCATAATATCATCTACGATGCTTTGCCCTTTTTATCCCCCGCCGTAGGGGAAGGGGGATTTTAGTCGCGCCAGGATTCCGTCTGGCGTCATCCGTCAAAGTAATAATCATTTTTTCTTTAAATTTTAACATGACATTCCTAGCAACATGGGGATGTGCAAGTGATTTTTTTAAAATGCTACCAAAATTCAAAATGGCCGCCAGAATCTCCAAAATTTGTTGTGGGCGCAAAAACTCTAAAACTTAAAGTCAGAAATTATTCAAATTTTACTATCACATTCCCCACGATATGGAGATGTGCAGGTGGCTTTTTCAAGGTTTTACTGATATTCAAAATGGCCGCCACGGATCAACTTCATTTTTTTTACTAGCTTTAAATGGTAAAGAATCTATAAGTGAATAACAAAGAAGTGCATACACACACAAGCTATCGCTGTGTATCTAGCGATTATGGATATCTTTTTGATAGCTGCTGTGTGGTGGTTTGTCTATAAAAAAAACTTATCTATAGATCTATACAAAATTGAGACGAGGACGAGATTTTTCAAGTGTGGCTTTTTCCTTCTTTCAATCACTGTTGCCACTGAGTGTCGTTTCAAGGCCTGTACATATACCGGTATATAGTTCTTTATTTTCATATGTATACACAGACTTCCCACGTTTTCAAGGACCCCTGTGGGAGCCATGTAGCAAAGTGTAGGGAAATGCTTTAGAATGCATCTCAGAGAAACTAGTATCCTCAAAATTTGACCACTCACCGGTTTTTCGAGGCTCTGCTGGTGCCTCGAACCGATACGCTGACATTTCAGGCTGGTTAGAGCCCTGAAGACATAATTGACCACTACTATATATGCTATTCCACTAAAATTTTCACTCAACACATACCGGTGGTCACATTGACAGATTGAGAAGAAATCATTGACCATTACTATGCTAGGCCACTATACGTTAAATTCACACTACATGTAGTCCCATTGACAGATTGAGAAGAACTAGCTGACTATTACTATGCTACAAAAAAAATAAATGAATCGGGCCTTAGGCCACTTTTGTGCACATATAGGCTAAATTGGGCCAGGAGAACCTCCTGAGGATGGTGAGATGAGTGAGATGACACTGCCCTCCAGACACAGGATTCGAAATTCAAACCCTGGAGGTTGAGGCTAAGCACGCTACCTCTCGGTCACGGAGGCTCCTTACAATACTGAGTTTACGAGTGGCTGGGGAAGAAACATTTTTGTTTCTTTCAAACCACCGAGACCGGGAAACGAACCCCGAACTCTAGCGTGAAAGGTTACGGTGCTAACCACTAGTCCCATTGACAAATTGATAAGAACTAGTTATCCACTACTGTGCTAGGCCACTATATACGTTTTCACACTAGCCCCATTGACAGACCGAGAACTGATTGACCACTACCGTGTACTATGTGTTTTCACTATATAGTCCCATTAACAGATTGAGAAGAACTAGTTGACCACTACTATGCTAAGCCACTGTAAACTATCCTATGGTAGATGTTCATTAATCAAATAATTCAATTTGGAAGATGCCTATTTTGCATTGATATAAACAAAATTCGTCTTTTGAATCTGGAAATTTCGTTAGCAATTACATGTATTGCATCTTCAAATGAAGGAAAATGGAAGCAAATATTCCACTTGTGGTTAAAACATCTCACACTCGTTGTCAGATTTCAGGGAAATTTGTAGTCTTCTGATGGCCATCTCGACCAATCCGAAGCCTACGATATATCGTAACTTGTACGTGATAGTACGGGCACTGATATTATATTATTTGATTATGTGACAGAATCAAAGCAAGCTCTCACCATAATCTACAATAACAATGAAATCCAAGTCGACAAACATAGCTCTACTAGCATCGCCCACAATACACCAGCTATATCCTGGTCACTCACTGGTGCAGCTGAGTAGACAATTTGACCTCAGTGAAAAATATACAAAAAAATGTAAAAAACGATTTTTCTTTCAAAAATGATGTACGAGATTCAGAGAATTAGGAAAAAAATCAAAAGTATCTGAATTTGTTAGAAATTGAAGTACAAACCAATTTCACTATGTTTTTATGAAACCTTAGCAAAACAAAATACTAGTTGCATTGCAAAATAAAGATTGGTTACTTTATAAAATAGTATTAGAACGTTTATGGTGATGTGTCGTAGGGGACACCAAACAATGTGTCCTACAGGACATGTGTGAGAAATGTAGTTGACTAAGCAATTATTCTTCAAAACAAACTTCTTCTTTTTTAAATTGATCACAACGAAAATTACAATAAATAATAAAACTGTAAAATTGATTTATTTGCAACAATACAAATCATTTCACGTGAACGTGACAAGGATCGTGAGAGGCGTGAGCAAAATGACAAGTGGGAGCGTGAAAAGCGCGAACATGAAGAAGTTAAAAGAGCGTGAAAGGCGCGAAGAGGCTAAGACGATTAGAGAGTACCGGTACCTGCTCGCGATTAAGAGCACCGGGGGCGAAACGGCTGAGAGGATAGGGGGAGGTAGCACTGCTGCATAAAATTTACAGCATGTGTGGTATCCCACTAAGTAATATCTGGCACAGTTTTCTCCAAAAAAACATCTGATGAACAACTGATATCAAAAGCCGTTATATTACAAAATCAGTCAGTTAGCTATCTTTAAAGCGCAAAAAGAAAGACACCACTAAACGAAAGTCAAATTTTTGTTTTTTTCACTCAGAATTTACTCGGCGACTATAGTCGCCCACAGCAGGCTGCGCTTGGTTTATTTTGGGCAGTGTCACGGTTAAGACATTCGTACAAAACCGCGATTGGGAGGTGTATTGTTAGAAGTGATGTGTTCTAAGTACAGCAAACTGGGGCTATGTTGCCACCCTATTTACATATTTTTTGAACCTGCTTTTTCAAGTGGAAATATAAAGTGTCGTAAGGGTGATTGTGTATCCAGTGAAAAAGTCACTCTTTTTCATGTATTTTCTCAATTTTTTTTAGCCTGCTTTTTGAAGTGGAAATATAAAGTGTCGTAAGGGTGATTGTGTATCCAGTGAAAAAATCACTCTTTTTCATGTATTTTCTCAATTTTTTTTGCATGCAGCTATATCACTTTTGCACAAAATTTACAAAAATAGATGAGGCTGTATTGGTTAACCCTTTCAGTGCGGAGAGCACGTCAATACGTAAGTCGATCCCCGGACTAACAGAGTTAACTATTTATAATGGACTTATATCCATAACAGACACGTAGGTATTCAAATGAAGCAGAAAGAGCTAATTTTTAAAGGATATTGATGATGACTTCAAATTGAAAACACACTTTTGTCTCCATGGTTTAGACACAAATATTTCAGCGTTGTAAGGGTTAACCCTTAAAGCGCTGAATTTTTTCATAAAAAACTTGGAGACCAAAAAGTTTATTTCAATTTGATATCATCATACATGTCTTATTCAGCTCCTTCCGATTCATTTGAATACCTATATGTTATGGGTCTACGGTCATTTTAAATTTTTTACTCTTACAGTGCGGGGATAGACTTCGGACGTCGGAATTTGACGTCTACCGACGTCAGATTCTTACGACTAAAGTCGATCCCCGCGCTGTGAGGGTTAAGCAGAAAACCAAACCAATATCTCGTGTGTTTTCCCTCACAGTAGATGTTACAGCAATGACTGTTTTGATCGTCTGGGACATACATTACACTAACTGGTAACAGAAGCGACCAAGCTATACTGATGATGTATTGTGGAGTTTGCCAATTATACAAGCAGTTACGTGTGTAATTTGGGCGGCGGTTGAACTGCATAAACCTGTCAAAACTGTTCTCATTATAACTTATATATCACTTAGTTTATCATAATCATTTGAGTAGAGTTAAGGATTCGTCCTCCTAGTTATAGTTAATGTTTTTTTGCTTGTTTACAATACACAATTCGTATAGATCAGTGGTAGAGATCACCCCCCCCCCCCCCCCCCGACGGTTAAGTGTCCAAAAATTAACAAAACTAGAATAGATGCACTATTTGAAGTCTTAGATTTGAAAATGTCCCAGTGGAGCATGCTAGAAGGCTAAAAGGGCCTACCATGCTGAGTAACTTTCATTTAAAAAAATGAGCCCCAAATCCTGGATCCGTCACGTTACTTATTAATTCAAGGGAGACGGTGAACACTAGAAGAGAACACTGTGAGTCTGGGGCATAGATTAGACAATACGGTTGAAAATGAAAAGTGAAAATATGGGGATATCTCTTAACCCTTTAACCCTAAACGCCAAATTATTCAATTGGAATTTTCACCCACTTGAAATTGTGTCTCGCTGGCGCGATCCACAACTTCAAGTGAGTGAAAATTATTTAGATTTGACAAAATGGAGGTCAACTGTTTTAAAATATTGCTGATTGATGTCATATTTTATCTTTAACATGTTTAAAAAGTGGTACGTAATGTGCTAATAAAAAATGAAAACCCGAATATATGCGACACCGGCGTTCACTTAAAGCTGAACAGAAGAGATATAGCTTACTATAAGTTTGTCATCCCACTGTATCAATGTTCGTAACATGTACGTACATGTACATGTCACTGTGTTTTCTCTGCATATAGTCGAGCCACCTGGCTCCTGTAACATCTTAACCAGATGGTAACATGCACAATGTTCAAAGTGTTTTCGAACCTGACAATTCATTAGATGGTGAAATACTCCCTGTACATTTACGTTGCAGTAATAAGTATCTATTGTTTTAGGAGTAAATGTGAAAAAGAGAGAAGAGATATGTTGAATGCACACATAGGGCAGTTGGGGAAATTAATTCCTATTGCGATGATGTCTACTCGAAAGATGGACAAATCGTCTGTGCTCCGGTTAGCTGTGAATCATTTGCGAGTAGACGGTAAGAATAACATTTTGATTTATAAAACTACGCTACATGTATGTGCGTACATAATAAAGGAAGGTATACTATAATATAATATATGTATATATTATAAATATAGAACTTTGGTCCTTACTAGGGCATCTACTTTATTAAAGAATAAATATTTTTCAGAACTTCATCCAAAGAATGCGCGAAATAACGAGGGCACTACAGAAAAGTGGCGGCCTGCTTATTTAAAACCTGACATCAATATGCTACTTGAGGTAAGCTCAACATGTTTCACTCATTCAATATTGTTAGTAACAGTCGTCTGGAGTATACGAATATCTACTCTTAATTTCTAAATTTACTTTAGTTATCATTCAGTTTAAATCAGTTTAGTCATATATTTATTAATGTATATGTAATTTTGCGACCGTCTCACTCCACTCTCCACCGTTAAAGGGATGGTCCACTGTTCACTCTCCACTATGTATGTGAGAATCAAATCGTCAATGGAACTGAAAGTGCAACGTGACCCTTTATAGAAATACAAACTTCTATGGACCAAAATCCTCTGTGATCCGAGCTCAGAGGCGCGAGAATGCATAATCGTGGTCAGACTCGTAGTAAAAAATCCGCTTGCAATATTGTCGTCTGGGATATCCGTACAACTAGTAGATTAGTCGGAAAGCCTGACAAAAAATACGTTTTCTATTTCTTTCTGAAATTGTTTAGTGTTTTCGCAAACTGATTTATGAATAGTAGTCTGTGCCAAAAATCTGTTTGAAAACATCTGAAAATATTTTCACGTTGCACTCTAGATCCAATTAATACAAATTAGGTCTTATCAGGGTTATGTTTTAATGTCCTTGTTGACAGGATTTTTTAGCCAAAGACATCCTATCCCCAGGGCTATCATCGGCGGAAAGATATGTTTTACATCGTGTCGCTGAAGGGGTGAAGTGTAGATATTAAAAAACAGTGGGGCGAGGACGGATCCCTGGGGAACCTCACAACTGGACTGGATAATCCAGTTTAACCTACCGTTTATTGCCTCACGTTGAAGGGCGATAAGATTTCGATTTGGCAAGAGGTCTGTGATACTGCTTGGGTCCAGTGTCAATTGCAGCAGATAGCTGACCCTTCCCTCGTCCATACTGATGTGATTTTCAACTTTTAGTTATAAAGGCAGTTTTAGTAGAATAAAATTGTCTGACCAAGAACTTTCTTGGTCTGACTGATACGGATTGGATAGATTGTTCCTTTCGATTTGCTACATGACGTTTTCTATTCGGTTTGGCACTGGTCTGTAATTGTTCTTATCATAGTTTGATAAGGATGGGAGTTTTTTGAGTATCGACATGACATGTGATGTGTAAAGATGTCTGTCTAAGTTCTGATACCGTTACGCCAGCATTTAGTGCATCAAATCAATGTACTCTAACGTATAAGGGACTGAGTCTTCACGTAGTTCACTTCACGAGGTCAGCAATGATGTAACTCCCTGACACAGCTGTTCGCCGGTCTGTAGCTTGTTGGTCTGGGGCGTTTTCATCTTCTGTGGCTGTGGCTCATTTGTGTCAATGGTCAAGGTTCTGTTTTTCCAAATCACCACAATCAGCCGTCTTAGGCGCTAACATATATACATCATGTTTTCACTTTTATGTTAGCCTTTCTGAGCTTTACCCTTGTAACAGACTTTAGTATGGTTTGACACTGACGTAACATGTCTGTCTGATGGCGACACTTGGGGACAGTACTATACACCTATCGGATCAGAACATAATTCAAATGGTGCCATACAGCACAATGCGCACATATGTCCTATCACCAGACCTCTGGCTTTATATCTGTACAGAGTTGCATTTTGACCTGACTTTCGAACTCTGGCTTTATGTTTGTACAGAGTTGCGTGTTGATCTGACTTTCTGCTGGGATGACATGACATCATTCTGTTGGCCTTTCCACCAATATTGACTTATTTTTGTTTATCTTACGGACACATGACTTAATTGTCTGTATTTCAGGAACCATATACTGACGTTATGAAGCGCTGGCGCTATCTCTTTTTTGTTATTGTTGTGAACTTGGCGGTTTTTATTGGCATTTGTTTCTTTTTTTATAGAGGCTGACTGGGTACGTCGTATACATGCTACTAGATGTGTGCGCGCGCAGGCGAAAACTGGTTCGTCCGGTGGTTCTGAGTACGTCTAATTAATTACATTAATCAGCTGCTACGTCACAACTCGCATCTTCTAGCACTTCTTTCTCAAGCATTTATCTCATTCAGTTGTGACGACAGCTTGGTCGTCACCGAGTCCGTTAATGTTACAGTCCCACGTGACATCATCACTGTATATGAATGGATGTATGTCAGTGCCCCCCCCCCTTCCCCAGACGGTTCATGTAGAGAGCAATGGAAATGGTATCCACTGACAGAAAGTCGCTGAGCAACTCTTCTCGGACATGTCTTTGATTAATATACTCTGGTCACTCTGGCATCCATGTGCTAATTAATAGTTCCGACATTGTTTTAAAACTAAAGTGATCAGGCGAGAACTGGTGATTTTAACTTTAAGTAGTAGGGCCGTAGACATCCCGTCTTCCAGATATCTAAACGACATATAATTATAACAGCCTCGTTGCTTAAAAGATGTATACTGACGTTTTTCCACAGATAGGTGTTATATTTACTCTTTAATTTTGCTAGATTTTATTAAAAATGCCGAAGTAATGACGTACATGTACTTGTTTTAACTTGCGTGTCAGTAAACATCAGATGTCTTTCTTCTTGTTGATCTGAACAATAATGATGTATGATTTGTATGAATTTTTTGTAATGGGCATTCTTGACCATCCCTTGCACTATTTCGACGATGTTTAGAAATGCCTTGTGCATTACATAGCCTTATAGTGTGAGTTTGAATGGAACTCAAACTAACAGTCTTGTTTAATGCAATGGTATGGATGTAGTTTAAAATATAGTCCATCTTCACGTGAAGATCTAAATCTTAGCCAGGTACAACTGTGATTTATTGAAGGTACATTTTCCACACTCTGATGATGACCTGGTAATATCTTATTTTTCATGAATTACTTTATATCCGACCTTAAATCCAGATGTTGCGGTTACTGTCAGCTGACAATATTATGTGAGAGTCATTGTCAATATTCATGACTGGATTGTGAACTGGGAGAGTTAGGAAAGGTGACGGCGTGTCATCAACAAGACAAGAGTCAATGACCGTGACAATTTGTAAGGTTTTGGCAATAATAATAATGTCCCTTTTCGAGACAGCATTGTGTAGGAAAACTACCGACACTGGGGCATTTTCCGTGGCCGCTACTATACAAAACTGTGGAGTGATGTTCCTAAATTAAATGATTGAATGATTAGGTTATTATGGAAAATACATGTCTCTTCGGCAGGCGTCTTGTAAAATTTGATTCGATAAAGTGTAATCTGGTTTTTGTGTAAAACATAAAATATTGTATGAATCCGTGCGTTCGTCGGTTCGTTCTTGTCATCAAAATAATTCTAGATAACAGTCCCATGTGAATAAAATTGATAAACCTTATTAATAAAAGGTAGGTCAAGTTCGAAAATGAGTGGCTTTTGACCTATTTTTCAAAGTCACAGATGCCTACATAGGAAAACTGTTTCATCACGGTATTTTTACTCCTAAAAGTTATTTCTCTTCCATATAAATAATACCAGTGATAGACTTCATAACACTCTGGATCAATTTTGCAGGTGGGTGACTTTGAGCTTATTTTCAAGGTCACACTCAGAGGCAGACAGTAAACTTTGTCATCACGATATACATGTATCTCGGTTCTTACAATTTGTATTGCTTCCATATCCATACTAGTGATTAATAGACCTTTAAAAACCTTGACATATTTTCCATTGTCCCAGAGAACGACAGAGGGAAACCTTGTCAGAATGAGATGTCCCGATATTGTGATTTGTATTGCTTCCATATGGGCCTACCAGGGATGAACTTTAGAAAACTTTATGAGATGGATGCCCTTGACCTATTTTTCCAAGGTCACTGCTGTGCTGCTGATAAGGGAAAACTTAATCATCTCGGGCTCTATAACAAGGAGTGTTGATACAAAGTCGAGGAACTGACTTGAAACGTGATTGTGAGAAATGTCTTTACCAATGTATGTCAATTTACCTTTTATAATGATCTTATTATTTTTGCAGGCACTAGAAAGCTTTTTGATAGTTATTCGTGTCTGTAGAAGTGCCAATATACTCTTGGCCACACCTTTCATCACAACTCTTCTGGGCTGTAATCTGGTGAGTTATTATTCAGCTTTTCCAAAATAAACATACTAATGTTTAAGTAGAATTTTGAAAAAAAGTGAAAAGAATTACACATGTGTGTCTATTACCATTGGATCAACGTATGTACATACATGTATTATGTACTATACCCAATGTCACAGTAAAAGTGATCAACCAGGATCGCATGTTTTTCGCTGATTTCTCGGTCAATTGTCAACCGATTTTCATGAAATTGTGTAACAATCATATTTCTACAGAATCCTAATATCCCTGGAAATTTCGTAAAATTATATATCGTAAAGTTATTTCAAAAGTTAGACCATTTGACATGTAATAAATTGAAATTACGACGTCCGTCTATAAACCCGTTAAACTTATTCTAGAATTGTATTACATGTCAAATGGTCTAACTTTTGAAATATTCAATATATTTTTTACCGCTGTTAGGATTTGGATAAAAATGGCAAAATGGCAAAATTTCGAGAAAACCGGTTTAGAATTGACGGCGAAATCTGCAAAAATCATGCGATCCTGGTTTAATGTGACGGTAAGTATACATTATAATAATTATGTATAGTAATGCGTCTCCACAAAGTCGTTTCTGATGTTTAATAGTAACTGTTCTTGATAATCAGGTATGATCATTGTGCCCTGTGACGCCCGCCTGGCCTACGTCGCTGCCTTTCTAAAAAAAACTGCTGTTCAATCAACATACAGTATGTCACTCATGTCATAATTCAATAGTTTGAAGACTTTTTGTCATGACATTTGATTCACCTTGGCATTTAGAATTGGCCTGTTGACTCAATACATGAATTATGAACTAAGCATTCCCCTACCAGGGGACACTTAAAGCTTTTGTTAGGCTTCGGCTGACACCACCTGTTGCTATTGGACGTACTCTCGTATTATTTGTTTTTTTTGTAGATTTACATTTAGAAACATGTGGCATTATGCTAATGGGGAGTTCCGTGGGAGATTTACAGTGACCATTCAAGGGAATCTGCAGCCTCCATGTCTTCGGGCGGACTGCCAGCGATATACACCGTTTCCTCCGCTCGACAGCGGTGTTGATGCAGCTCTCGCATTGGTGTAGCCGCTCATGTGCCTTAAGCCTTACACTATCAGCAAGAGAGTGTTTGACATTAGGTCTCTAATATTATTACCCTCAGCTTGTATACTAGCACAGCTGTGCGAAAGGCCACGGGTGTTTTAGCATTTAATTGTCCAACGAAACTCGAGTGAAGGAAAACACTCTCAGCAAACCCACCGTGTCCTATCACCCGACCCTCATGTTATTATATGTACAAATTGTACATAATTCATTTCATTTCATTGCACTTTTTTCACCTACGGTATTACAAAGTAACTTAACCTTTAGAGCGCGGGGATCGACTTTAGTCGTCAGAATGAATCCCCGCACTGTAAGAGAAAAAATATTTCTAATGGCCGTAGACCCATAACATAGTATTCAAATGAATCGGAAAGAGCTAAATAAGACATTTATGATGGTATCAAATTGAAATAAACACTTTGATCTCCAGGGCTTTTATTAAAAAATTCAGCGCTCTAAGGGTTATTGCCCGTTCAGGCCGAAGAGTGACTTTTTAAAGCATTGATTTACTACTACTAGTGGTTACACATAGCAGATTTCTTTGCACTCTAGAAGATATGTGTTTCCCAAATATAGCAGAACATGATTGTGTATTATGTTACGTCGAATTTCCATTCCAAGAACATTTTGTCAAAACGGCAGTTTTGTAGTAAAGGTTGTTTCTGAGTAAGCATTCAGCTCAGTATTTATTATTAGATATAAATTCACACGTAACATTATTATACTACTTGTGCACGCCCAGCAAACACAAGAGGTTGACTACTATTGTAGCAGGCCAGAAGAACCGATCCGATATAAGAAAATAAATACTGTATGTTGAAAAGTATTATTCCATTTGTATAGAAATGATATGTGTCTGTTTTACAGCTTGATATTTTTGGTCGTTCTCTGTATGACCTTGTGATACCAGAAGACCATGGAGAACTCATGGCACATTTAAAAAGACCACCAGGTAATATTTTTTTTTCCTACAATAACCACGTACAGTATGGGGGTTATAATGCAAATCACGGTATGCCATTTGATATTTCAACGCTAGTAAATGTATTAATCAAATATTAAAGTAATCTTCGCGAAACGTGTTCAGATTTCTAGCTGTTTACGCTAGTAAGTTGGAAAATTAGCACATGTATCCAAGATGATCGCTGCAGCACTAACATTGCAAAACTACACTAAAACATTTTTGGTCGACAATATGTACATGAACATTGCGAAAAATTATCGGATCATTATCTGACAGACTACGCTGGCTGATTAAAAAAATGGCTAATTGTTATATATCTAAAATGGTCACCACAGTACTTGCTTAGCAATTCAACTTGTACTTGTCTACGGTACCATTGTCTAAATTGGCCAATGTTTGTCCAATCTCTGTGAACAATTTGTTTTTCAACTCTGTTTCCACTGAAGTATATTATATTCCTATTTTCAATACAATCTAGTCAGTTTCCATAAAATATGCCACCTTTTGATTCTGTGATAAATTGGGTTAACTTTTTGTAGCGCCAGTTTAAAGTAGAATTTTAGGTAAATACATAAACAAAATCTATATCAGTTCCATAATGCGCTAATTACCACTTTACAATGTTGTTTTTCTGGCATCTCTGTATCCTGTATACACAATAAGTTTGACGTAGTATATGTGTACTTATAGTTATGATGTCCATCTCGTCGCCTCGGAGCTGAAGGATCCTATCTGACACTCGTCAGAGTGGCAGATAGGATCCTTTAGCTCCGAGGCGACGATCTGTGGATTTATGTGATCATTTTGTGTTTGACTTGACAGGAAATAGCCCACAATCAGACAACACTCACATCTCTTTCAAACTCAGAATGGTCAATTCCAGTGCTCATTCTAACCCAAAAGGCAAACCCAAACTCATCGAATTCAACGGCTCTATTAAAGAGGGGCATCGCCCTACACAACGTTAGTCAATTTATTCTACATATATAGCACCATTCATTTTATTCTGCTAGTTTAAAACAGGACAGTAATGTTCCTTCATTTGTGAGATCCATGTTTGATTTTAAAAATATGCATTACATACATTGTTAGCAGGGGTGCAAATTCAACTATAAGTTTCACTAGCCCAGAACGAAATTCAACTAGTATAATAGCTCTCACCATCATCTAACATGCATTTCTAAGAAAAATCCACTAGCCCTTACAATATTCCACTAGCGTCGGTCTACCGGGCGAGTGAGAATTTGCACCTCTGCTAAGTGAATGTCGTTGTCTCCCCTTAATCATGTTAATCGCAATTATGATATCAAAAAATTACACACAGAAATGCATTGCCTGTAAAGTAACGTGTAATATCAAAAAACACGTTTGATGTGTCTGAAATATGTTACCTTTAAAATCGTCGCCAGCTTTGGAACACAAATGCAATTATATCGTCGAGTTCAAGTTATGTCTTCTGCCGTTAGTTACTGAAAATCTATGTTATCAGAAGCTGGGCAGGAAATCAGGGAGCTGGAATACCACCTTGTCTGTATCGGATGTGTTGTGAAGGATACAATAATGGAACTAGAACCAGCGCGGAGCATGGATTCAGATGAGTGGACCAGTCATCATAATATGCGGGGTCAGATCATATACAGTGATGCAAGGTTAGCCATCACACACTCTACCATTCAGAAATGAAAGCAAGTTATTTTTTAATCCCACTGAACGAAGTGCTGTACGTACACAAAACACTGATATAACCGATCTGTATGCAGTCAATACGAGACGTTCACGTAACGTTGGTTCAATGTTGGATCGCCTTCTGCGACGCTGGTCAGCATTGATCCAGCCTTGTGTGGACATATCGTGTCTGCTGGGTAGTCTGATTTACGACCTCAACTTTTTCTGTGATATTTTCACAAATATCAACTGATTTTGTTCACAATTCTCAGCAGAGAAGTAGCCTCCATTGACACGTACCGGGCCCGTATTCTCCTACAAGTTATGATATATCACATCCAGGCTTCCGATTGGTCGAGATGGTCATCTCGACGAATCTAAAGCCTACAATCTATCGTAACTTGTACGATGATACGGGCCCAGTATATTTTTCAGTGAATGTCTCAGTTGGTGTGTCCCAAATGGTGTGGGACTAACAGCGAATGCCGAGGATGGGTAGTCACCACACGATATGCATCGATGTGTGGTATTGTATATTATGTGTACTTTTTTTTGGGTGGGTGGGGGGGGGGGGGTTGGGGTCTACAATAAGCTCATAGTAGTTGAAGATTTAGAGAACACATACATGTACAAGTTTGAAGAGTGAAGGTGCGGTGCATAACAGGACAGGCACGCTAAGACAATTCCAGTTGAACAATGCAGCAAATCAGCACTGTGTGCAATTTATTAAGCAAATATCATTTTTATTGTTGGTGCACAAACATACAATGTACTGAGCAATTTACTCGGAATTGACAGAGGCTCTTGAGGTTTATCATATATACAAATACGAGACTTTGACCAATGTTGGCTCAATGTTGGTTTGACGCTGGCCCCACAATAACCCAACATTGGGTGAACGTCTCGTGTTTACTGGTATTACCATCTCACCTCAGGTAGGAGACGTAACCCAAACCCTCTATCTACAGTTACGCCTTCACCCAAACCCTCTACCTGAGATAAAACCTTTACCCAAGCCCTCCACCTGCAATAAAGCCTTTACCCAAACCCTCTACCTGCTATATAGCCCTTGCCCCAAACCCTCCACCTGCAATAAAGCCCTTACGGGAGTTACTCCGAACCCTCTACCTGCAGTAAAGCCTGTACCTTAACCGGGCGGGGGCCCTAGGGTAGTGGTTAGCACCGCTGCCTTTCACGCCAGAGTTCGGGGTTCGGTTCCCGGTCTCGGCGTTTGAAAGAAACAAAAATGTTTCTTCCCCATCCACGTGTGAAAGTCAGTATTGTGGGGAGCCTCCGTGACCGAGAGGTAGCGTGCTCGGCCTCAGACCGCCAGGGCTCGAATTTCGAATCCTGTGTCTGGAGAACAGTGTCATCTTAATCATCTCATCATCCTCAGGAGGTTCTCCTGGCCCAGTTTAGCCTATATGTGCACAAAGGTGGCCTAAAGCCCGATTCATTTGTACCTTAACCCTCTACCTCTACCTCCGATAAAGCCCTTACACCAAGCCATCCACCTGCAATAAAACCTTTACCCAAACCCTCTATCTACAATATAGCCTTTACCCAAAACATCTACCTGCAATAAAGCCTTTAACCATAGACTAACCATATACATGTTTAATCCATGCTTTACCCAAACCATCCACCTGCTATAAAGCCCTTACTCCAAACCCTCTTCCTACAGTAAAGCCTGTACCCAAACCCTTTATCTCTATGAAGCCTTTAAATCCAAAACCTCTACCTCCGACTAGGCCCTTGCACCAAACCCCCTACCTGCAATAAAGCCTTTACCGAAACCCTCGACGGTCCTTGCAATAAAGCCCTTACCCCACACCTGCAATAAAGCCTTTACCCCTTACACTATATCTGCAATAAAACCTTTACCCTATACCCTCTACCAGCAATAAAGCCCTTACCCAAACCCTCTACCTGCGACAAATAAAGCCCTTACCGCATACCCTCTACCTGAAATAAAGCCTTTACCCAAACCATCTACCTGCAATAAAGCCTTTACCCAAACCCTATACCTGCTATGAATCCCTTACCCAAAACCTCTACCCCCGATAAAGGCCTTACACCAAGCCCTCCACCTGCTATAAAGCCCTTACCCTAAACCCTCTACCTGCAATAAAGCCTCAACCCAAACCCTCTACCTCTAGTAAAGCCTTCCCCCAAACCATCTACCTCTAGTATAGCCTTTACCCAAATCCTCCACCTGCTATAAAGCTCTTACCCAAAACCTCTACCTCCGATAAAGGCCTTACAACAAGCCTTCTACCTGCAATAAAACCATCACCCAAACACTCTACCTGCTCTAAAGCCCTTACCCCAGACCCTCTACCTGCAATACAGCCTCAACCCAAACCCTCTACCTCTAGTAAAGCCTTCCTCCAAACCATCTACCTCTAGTAAAGCCTTTACCCAAATCCTCCACCTGCTATAAAGCTCTACCCAAACCCTCCACCTGCAATAAAGCCTTTACCTAAACTCTTTACCTGCAATGAAGTATTTACCCAAAACCTCTACCTGCGATAAAGCTCTTACCCCATACCTTCTACCTGAAATCAAGCCTTTACCAAACCATCTACCTGCGATAAAGCCTTTACCCAAAGCCTCTACCTGCTATAAAGCCCTTACCCCAAACCCTCTACCTGCAATAAAGCCCTTACGGGAGTTACTCCAAACCCTCTACCCGCAGAACAGCCTTAACCCAAACCCTCTAGCTTTTAGTAAAGCCTTTACCCAAACCCTCTACCTCTAGTAAAGCCTTCATCCAAACCATCTACCTGCAATAAAGCCTTTACCCAAACCCTCTACCCGCAATAAAGCCTTTCCATAAGCCCCTCTACCTGTAATAAGGCCTTTCCCAAGACCATCTACCCGCAATAAAGCCTTAACCCAAAACCTTTACCTGTGATAAAGCCTTTACCCAGAATCCTTTACATGCAATATAGCTTTTACTCAAACCCTTAACCGGCAATGAAGTCTTTACCCAAAACATCTACCTGCGATAAAGCCCTTAACCCATACCCTCTACTTGAAATAAAGCCTTCACCCACACCATCTACCTGAAATAAAGCCTTTACCCAAACCCTCTACCTGCTATATAGCCCTTGCCCCAAACCCTCCACCTGCAATAAAGCCCTTACGGGAGTTACTCCGAACCCTCTACCTGCAGTAAAGCCTGTACCTTAACCCTCTACCTCTACCTCCGATAAAGCCCTTACACCAATCCATCCACCTGCAATAAAACCTTTACCCAAACCCTCTATCTGCAATAAAGCCTTAACCCAAATCCTCTACCTGCATTAAAGCCTTTACCTAAGCCCCTCTACCTGCAATAAAGGCTTTCCCAATACCATCTACCTGCAATAAAGCGCTTACCCCATATCCTCTACCTGAATAAAGCCTTTACCCAAACCATATACCTGCAATAAAGCCTTTACCCAAACCCTGTACCTAATTTAAAACCCTTACCCCAAACCCTCTACCTGCAATAAAGCCCTTACCCCAAACCCTCCACCTGCAATAAAGCCCTTACCCCAAACCCTCTACCTGCAATAAAGCCCTCACCCCAAACCCTCTGCAATAAAAGTCTGTACCCAAACCCTTCACCTGCAATAAAGTCTTTACCCAAAACCTCTACCTCCGATAAAGCACCCCTAACGGCAAAAACGCCCTTACCGCAAACCCTATCCAGTAAAGCCTGTACCCAAACCCTCTACCTGCAATAAGGCCCTTACCCCAAACCTCTACCTTCGATAAAGCCCTTACACCAAGCCCCCTAACTGCAATAAAGCCTTTACCCAAACCAAACTCTGCCTTTTATGCTAGAGTTCGTTTCCCGGTCTCGGTGGTTTGAAAGAAACAAAATTGTTTCTTCCCCATTCACTCGGAAAACTCAATATTGTGGGGAGCCTCCGTGACCGAGAGGTAGCGTGCTCGGCCTCAGACCTCCAGGGTTTGAATTTCGAATCCTGTGTCTGGTGGGCAGTGTCATCTCACCATCCTCAGGCGGTTCTCTTGGCCCAATTTAGCTTGTATGTGCACAAAAGTGGCCTATAGCCCGATTCATTTCATTTGCAGCGTGTCAGAAGAGACGTCACAGTCTGCTTGAATGCTGACAGGTGGAGTTATGCTACAAGTACAACCCCTGCTTTAGATCACTGAATGCAAAGGACGAGCATTCGTGATTCCAGAATATAGTGGCCAACTATTTGTAGGCCTTTTTAAGCTTTCCACCGGTATTCAAAATGGCCACCAGCTGGCAACTATTTTTTTGCCTCAAATTTTTTAAATTCGCAATGGTCCGTAAAGGGGCTTCTCTAACTGTCACGTAGATCCCCTCACCCAGAATATTGGGTAATCAATCGATCAATAAAACTTATGTATAGTTCCTAAATCCTCAGCGGACTGAGCTCAGATGTGCTGTATCTTTAGAATGATAATGTATCATAATCCAGTGTCATATTTAAAGCAGGTTCGTCTACAGGGAGCTGGGCCACCAAGGAGCTGCGTCCGAAGAGTCAATTGAGCATCTACCGCAACATTTATCAATGTTATGAGCATTTTATCATGTTGACAACTTCTTCAAAGCTTACACAGGCCTAGTAGCACAAGGGTTGAAAAATCAAGTGTTTTTTTATATATAATGAATACATTTTTTTTGTATATGGTGCTTGGCTACTTGACAGCCCAAACCTAATTTGTCTAGCTCTTCGGACAGCTGTGAAAATGTTTAATGTTCTACTCAGGTGATACCATGTCATTTATATGTACTTATAAATGCCAGAAGTTTACTACATAATGTTAAGCTTAAGTGTTATTTAAAAAAGTTGTCAATTGGAATGCATGTTGATCAATAAGTAATTTTAAGTAAGCGCTTTTTGAGTTTAATCTAAAAGTTCATTATTCTCTGGCTATTCTGATTGTGTGCTCTTGTTAACAGTTAATCTTTTTTTGTTGCAGTGGATGTTATTTGACTGGGTTTTTACCATCCGAGACTATTGGCACTTCTGCTTATTCTCTTGTTTTTAAAGACGATCTTCTTGATGTTGTCTTATCTCATATGGCATGTGAGTAGTACAATAGCTCTTTAACACGTTGTCTTGTAGTGGACAGCCCACATTGTTGTGAGCGCTATTTATATTGGTAGATTTTTAGAATTTGTCACAATTGTTTTGCAATTTACCATTGCACCGATTTTATGTAAACACAACGAATTCTGTATGCAGTATTTTTATCAACATCGCGCCATGCTTTCCAACTTGCCAAATATTGCCGCATTCAATTCAGTTCTAACACATTATCAGCTTTGATATTTATGTGATGGTTTAAGCCCAGGTTGTGTAGGTGTTGAGTTGTGGGCAATTTAATCTTCACATACGCCACATTAACATGCATTGTGTCAGGAACAGCGGGTAGTGGTAATTACTGCATCACTTTTGGAGATAACGGTGGCATATTGTTGGTGAAGTTTATAAAACATTTTTAGTTAAGCTACTTCGAAAACAAACTAACATCGTCTGTGAATTGAATTACTCAAAAATCAAAATGGTTTTTATTTAGTTTTAAGTTGCCTATATTTCAATCTAGCCTCACATCTATAAACGTCATCGTTTTACATCCTTGGCACATTTTGACATACATGTAATTTTTTTTTTAACTGCCTGTATATCATGTATATATGTGATATTTTTCCGGATAGTACATATATTTGGTTCAGACCAGTTTATGCTATGTACAGATCAACTCGGATACCGCGATGGTATCTGATATCATGAGTTTTCCAGATGAAAGCGAGATGATGTAATCTAAGACATGGCCTGATGTACATGTACAGTATGTGTGGGTTTCAGTACACGTCACTGAGGTTCAAGCTGAGCAACAATTATTGCTGGCCCATATAAATCACTCCACTGTTCACAAAGCAAATGTAAAGTAGTATACTCATGAAGCTGCTTTGTGAACACATGTCATTGATGTTTGCTGAAATCGCCCTCATATTCATCTCGATAAGCCTATTTTTGTTTTTGTACACCATAACTGTTTTCCTATACCTTTCATAACGTCTGTTTTTCATATGCGACAAATACTTTCATAATTATATGATATTTATTGCAGTTTTGGGAAATGGTTCCATTCCTACTACTGTTTTTCGAATGCTGAAGAAATCAACGGAAGTGATGTACATAAAGAATCAAACGCACCTTGTACCTGACCCGTGGACTAAAAAGCCGCTTTACATTATGAGCCACAACGTAGTAATCAAGTGAGTTTAATCATCTATTTTAGAGTGGTGGTTAGCAAATACTGACACTCATAGTTTGTACTAACAGTTATTATTATTGTGATCAATAAAATAATGTATATATTATCATACAGTAGAACTGAGTTATCAGCAACATGTTTACAACGACATTTGCGATATAACAAAATATTAAATGAAACGGATTGTTTCTTGTAGGATTATTTATTGAAATACTACACGAAATATTTAATGAAGCCGATCGGAAGATTGTGTATTTTACATTAATAATATTACATTGACATAATCGTTTCTCATAGGATTATGCATTTACATTTTGCTTAGTTAAAAAGATGAATATATAACTAATCGCTTTTCGACCCAAAACGAGTGAAGGACAATACTTTTAATGACCCACCATGCCCTATCACCCCACTCTCACGTCATTATATGTACATAATTCATCTCATCAATGGACTGTTTTATCGTATCACAATGTCACTTAAATGACCATGAGTGCCGAATAGTAACGTTAAGCACATGTAGGCATATGCTAATAGTGGAAAGTATATTAAACTTCTCATACATGTTGGTCATGGCTTAACCTCGACTTAGTTCACTTGACTTTCTATGACATAGATCTATAACTGATTATTTTATTGTTCACAATTATCTTGTCAGCAATAACAGTATCGCTCTGACATTTCATACCTGATATTTGTTTTCGTCATTTGGCAGAATTCTGTTTTTTTTTGTCAAAATGTCCGACCTTTGGTATTTCAACTACGTCTGTAATAATAATCTACTGAGAAATTGCCAATCTGAATTCTTTTCTTTAGAATAATTGACAACCGCCTACGTGTTTCACGTTCTCGTAGCAAATAAGGTGCGAGGGCCTTGTCCACAAGTCTCTTGTCTGTTTGCGCAGTGTAGTCAGTTCTGGTATGTCTTAACTTGAGTGTTTGCACGATTTGAATATTAATACACATGTACTTACAGGTTGCTCTTCTGAGCGCAGGCTTCAGCCTCTTTACTCAGCTCTGTTTTCGGTGTGTGGTGTCCAATTCATTATTCTCCCTTATGCATAAACTTTATTGGCAAATTTTGCCAGGCTTTCGCCTTTCAAAGGCGTGTATGGATACTTAATTTTTAGAGTTTGATTGGTTCAGAATCAGGCCACATTCATCACCCCACTGTACAACATCAAAGCGTACACCCAGCTAACAAGAGGCATTGGCCCAATGTTGTTTTAATGTTGAGCCGACGTCTAAGACGGCGGGCCAAAATTAGAACAACATGGGGTCAATGCTTCGTGTGATGGGCAAAAGCTACACAGCCGTAACCAAGATTGGACTATTGCTGGGCCATTGTCTAGGACGCCGGCCCAGCGCTACAGCAGCATTGGATCAATGACTGATGCGCGATCCGCATAACCTGACGTAACTGGTCACAGACACGCGCATCAACAGGCAGCCCCCCTCCCCTCCCCCACCTCTGTCACTGCTCGTCCCCTCCCCCACCTCTGTCACTGCTCGTCCGTCAGGTGTCGTCCCACTGCGACGTGAGATAAGTCGCAACGCAATCGATTGACCTACACACGTCATAAATTGGAAATAATTATTTGGCCATTGAACTTGAAAAAGTGAATATATTGTAGGCTAGACCATTGCTACTAATCTTAACATTAACTATAGAGTGAAGTTAAATGTCATGTTACAGACTTTATAGGCCTAGGCTAAGGTAATTTACTTTATAAATTGCAGTTCTCTAGTCCAGGCCTACTTTGACTGAAATGTTGGTATGAGATAAAAAGACAATACCATGGCTGAAGTTGTATCTTCCTTCACATCAGCCCTCCCTAATTGTATTCCCCCTCTTGTAATGGGTCTTGTAGATATCGCCCTGGACCTGCGGTCTTCTGGCGATATGTACAAGACCCATCACCCTCTGGAGAATACAACAAGGTCGGGCTGATATGCAGGACGATACAACTTAAGCCAATGTGGTATAATCTATAAATATCACTTCTCAGTCACGTTAGTCAGTTTATCTACTGTATGCTAGTGTTAGTAACTTCAGTCTCCTTAATCTCTCTGGATATTCCATTCCAGTCAGTTCTGGAATGCACTTTGTTGCTCTTTGTTGTACGCTCTCTATTGTTTCGATGTCTTTTACTAAATGTGGTGCACAGCCTTGGTTTTCATATTCCAGAAGCAGTCTTACTGGTGCTTTGTATAAGCTCAAAATGTGCTTTCGGCTAGGTAGGTGTAAGTTCCTTTTCACTCCCACCACTCTGTTTGCTTTATTGACGTTTTCTGTCATGTGCTCTCGGAATGTGAGACTTGAGTCAATTATAATCCCGATGCCTTTTTCACTATTCATTGGAATGACAGAAATGGGTCGACGAAATCTAATCTATATAATAAAAAGCCAAAGGCTGTCAAATAAATTAAAAAGTCATAAGGCCACACAAATTTATTCAGTGGTTTTACCGAATCGACGCCTAACATTTCTAAAGAAAAATAAATTTCTCCCAATTGTATTTTTATTTTTTCGGTTGTAGCCGATTTACTTATTTCAAAGTTTGAAAAAAATGAAAACTGTTTTTCATTATAATCGCATAGAGACAGTACTACAAAGCGGAAAATGCTGTTTGTTTTCATATTGGTCATATGCGTATCACTATGTGTTTGTTTGGTTGTATTTGTTAGATATCTAGCACAGAACTGGAAGTTATGTTATATCCAGCTCTGGAAGTAGGCTGCCCAGGCATGTTGATAACTTCTATGCTTAAGTAAATACTACATGGTATTGTGATGTGTCCTATATGCAAACTACATGGGCCCCATATTGTTGTTGCTGGCTATCTGACTGCACAGCTTTCTAGTAGTTTTCAGATAAAAGATACATTCGATATTGGCCTGTAGTTTTTCATGATGTTTCAATGAGAGATACGTTACATTTTTTCATTAAGTGGAGTCACAGTTAGGATTTCAGTGTCAGGAGCCAATGTTCTGAGCTCTGACCTTGCTTGACTTGTCGGCCGCTTTTGACACCATTGACCATGTTACATTTACAGATAGACTTTCAGATTGGTATGGAATATCTGGGCAGGCTCAAATTTGGTTTTCTTCTTATTTGAAGAATATGCAATACTCCGTAAAAATTAAGGACACTGTCAGATAAAATCACACTCTCATGTACATGGAGCTCCACAGGGTTCTGTGTAGAGACCAGGGATACCTTAGTCCTCTTAAATGGTGTTTATGTTGTCCGCGGTATATCCATCTAGTTTTGAGCTGAGGTTGCAAATTTTGTACAAAAAGTATTTGTTGAAAGTATAGGCCACTTGCAGAAGTCTGGTCCCATTGGTCTCGAAGAGGACGGTCACATCTTCTATGTGAACATCATCCACCAACGTGAACAGTGCTCTTGACTCTTGAGATATTTTCAGCAAACTTTGAATAAAAATATGAACGTTGTGGCGTCTCTTATGAGCTGCTGTGTGTGATTTCGTTTCTCTTTGAACATTTCCCAATGAATCATCGGTCCCAAATATCTCCTGCTTTTCTATCTTTCCCTTCTGCTGCTTTGCGTCAATGATGGTATCATCAAACCATGGTGAGAGCGCTTGTACAGACACCATAAATTAGTGTCTAGTGATATCAACTTAAGTTAGGTGGGTAAACAGTACCTACATTTGAAATAAATGGCTAAGAACGACATCTGAATATTCTAAACCTCGTCAAACATCACATCTATATATATATATGATTAAACCTCCAGTAAACTGTTGTCTGTGTTGTATAGTTACGGCTGGAGTCGTGGTCATTGAGCTATCAAAAAATGTACTAATTTCTACTCTACACCTGCGTAAAATATGAGTTGCATTTTTTGGACATGTATAGCCTTTAAGAAACATAACATTAAATACCAGACAATATTGTGGGCTTATCCATTATACTGTATAAAATAGTTGGTAAAAGGTTACTTTTAGATTTGTAGATTTTCAAGGATAAGTCGAAGGTAGTAAAAAAAATCTTGCTAAATATTTTGGGTCTTTCACCGCGCTTTGAACATGTCTCCAGCCTATATAAGCTGTAGCGAGGTGTGAGGTGTGTAGGCGTGCTGAACACGCCAAAACCCCAAAACATTGCAGCATGTACAGTGACGCCCGAATCACACATGATTGAATGGTCACCACACGACAGAAACGAAATGAAACAAGGCTTACAATCACATGAAACATTTAAAAAAACGAAAAACCATTTTTTGTCTCGTATCAAAATAGACAGTCGTCGGACATAAAAAAGTCACTTTTTTAGTAGAGCATCTACTTTTTCGGTCAATGTGGGTCTGAGTGGTTTTCTGTATGATTAATTTCACGGCAATAACTTTAAATTTGTGGAATTGGGAACATATCTAACTCCATGTGTGTGGTAAGAATACATTTTTTCGTTGCATCACGAAGCCTGATTTTGAGATTTTGGCTCAGCTGATCAGATGAACATATATAATATGTTCCTATCTGTAATGTATCAATGTCAGCCATGTCTGTTAGGTGACGTCACGCGTGACACGTGACCTTAGCAATACACTTTGACCCTCAGTGCTTTGACCTGCCTCGCTAGCACAGCCAGTACTGTATACGACACGTGACCTACTATGATGCAAAGTTGTTTGAATGTTCGCCCGCCGTCTCCGACGTCGGCCCGGCATTAAAACAACATTGGGTCAAAGGCTCGTGTTTGCTGGTAAGTGCACCTGTCATTAATAGTAGGCCCAATACGGCAACGCTGACCAAATGTTGGGTCAGCGTCGCAGGCAGTGTGCCAGCATTGAACACAAATGCTGGCTGCATGTGATTGTCCAGCGGTATACGTGTTTGCCTGTATGGTCAGTCTCTCCCAGAGGCATGTACACAACACCACTCAGCTGACACAAGGAGACGTTAAATCAATGTTGGTTCAACGATTGTCCGCCATCTACGACGTTGGACCAACGTTAAGCCAACTTTGATTCAACGTCTTGTCTTTGCTGGCCTGCCAATACACATGTATGGGGCCTATATAATATGCCTATCGGCCACTCACTGCCCAACAAAACAAACATTCACTGATGTGGCATTAATGTTTGACGAGTTTGATCTAACATTAAGCCAGCAAAAAGAAAAACAATTCATTTGTAGTAAAAACTTAGGTCTAGGGCCTACTGGTGCCTACAGTCTGAATACGTTCTGAAAACTTTAAAAACACCCCTCAGGCAATGCATAGCCTAATCCTGCTATGCTTAATGAGTCTCATAGCCATATGTGAAGAAGTGACATTTAAATTGGGCTATTATTGTTTTCAACTCAACATCAAGTTATTAAAGGGACCCCTTGGGATGAGACATTTTCAATTTTGTCAATTTTGACAATTTAATTTATATAAAGCTATATAGCCTACTGATCTTAACTGAGAATACAAAAAAGTCAAAAAATAATTTTAAAGCACCGAAAAAGAGTGAAATAGCTATATTTCCAGGTTGTATATTGCCATGTAAACAAAACAAGTCAGCAATATACATGATATACAGGACTTTACACCACATATTCCCACGTCTTGGACGGGGAGATCAAGGCAATCGCCGCTAATTGGTCGCTAATCGGTGTCTTTTAGGCAGGACATGGGGGGATACACGGCAACACTGGGCCTACGGCATCAACATGTGGCCCAATGCTGTAGGAACATTCAATCATTCTTCAGCAAGTGTTTATGTATACAAAGAGTTTGTTTGGGTTTTAAGCGGTTTCATAGAAATATTGATAAAAATATTTGTAATATCATGATCTGGCGGATACACTACTTCATTACAAAACTAAAAACGAAAATTGATGTCATCCCAAGGGGTCCCTTTAACTCACTAATTATATCGATAACTTTGCAATCTCAATATATCCGGGCTTATCGAGCTGTGAGTTCTATTATAGTGAGTTCTATTATAGTGAATCTATTTAATGTTGTCCTGCAGTCTCACACTGTTATTACGTTGGTCTATAGCATTAAATCAACATTGACTCAACGACTGTGGCAGTGGAAGTAGTTAATCTGTCTCCTGACTCAGTTATTTCAATCTGAACACTACACACTGCCATCATATCTGAGCAAATAGCAGTAGGCCTACTAGCATGCAATGTGCCTAGGCTACTAAATTGTTTGCTAGACACGTTTTTGTACATTCCCCTACCTGTCATTAACTGGGGTATGCCTAGTAACATATATGCCTATACCACCCAAACTGTCAGGTTAATATAAACAGTTCATGTTTAATAGATCGGCTTTGAATAATGAACTGCACCACAGTCCCAGACCCTGGTCCCAGCCCAGGGTCACACAGGGAGTAGCTAGCTGTGAAACGCAGTGACGTCACTCGGTGAAAACAAGGTTATATAACACCCCCTCCCCCATACTTCATTCTGTAAAACGCAGTGACGTCACTCGGTGAAAACAAGGTTATATAAAAACCATCCCTCATACTTCATTGTATTAGACAGCTCGGTGAAAACAAAGGAGGTCGAGGTCATTAAGTTTCACAGATTTGACCTATTTCCATTAGGGTAGGCCTACCCGATTATCCCTAATAGACCGGATATAGGCCTACTAATAAACACAGAGACGCAGTTGGGGAGCGTATTTATCAGGAGTTTATTATGTGCACTGAAATCAATGTGCAGTCTATCAATACAGGTGTCGACTTGAGGTGTAAAAAATAGATGTGACAGATCAAGGCTAACCCTGTGCACTCTATGGCTCGTTTCGCCGGGAATTCACAACATTACACAACGCATTACCACCACCCACCCCCCCCCCCCTCCCCGACTAAACATTGAAAACAATATTGAGCTGACGACAGTCAGACACGAGATACAGCTTAGCTACTGTCGGATTCAACACCTCATTTAGACCAATATATTTGTTGCTTAATTGTGAAACAGCTGCATCTTAGCTTTCTTTAACCCTTTAACCGCCAGATTATTCAATCTGAATTTTCACCCACTTGAAGTTGTGTCTCGCTGACGCGATCCACAACTTCCAAGTGAGTGAAAATTATTCAGATTTGACAAAATGGAGGTCAACTGTTTTCAAATGTTGCTGGTTGATGTCACATTTTATTTTTAACAAATGTGTTACTTAATGTGCTAATAAAAAATGAAAACCCGAATATATGTGACACCGGTGTTTAAAGGGTTAAAACAATGACCCTGAAGCCCGGCACAAGCTCTACTTCAGTGCCGTCAGGCTCTAGTTTGGATTTTATTGTTGGGCGGATCCGCAAATCAACATATAAAAACAATGTGGCCTTACATTGTAAAGAAAAAAGAAGAAATTTGTGGGAATAAACAATATATCCACATGTGGTCTTGTGTATTAATATACACGATAGCAATATAACTGTAAGCCATCAGAGGCATACGTATAGAAATTACTCAAAGCATTGCTAAAAATTACAATTCAGATAACAATACTGTATAACTAAAGTATTCATGACATCATGATATTACTGACACTATTTAAAGCACGTTAGTCACTGTTAGTACAGCTACATTGTCAATGGCACACAGTGGCTTCACCACCAGAAGAGGTGGTAAAAGGCGACAAAGATGCATTAAAGCCCAATTTATAGACGTTAATGTGCAGTGGAAATGCGTTAAAATGATGAATGGGCGTTACATAGCGACGCTGCGTTAAAAGGCGACCCAGAAACCCTTACATGGCAACGTTCAAGGGCAACAGAAAGGCCTTCGATTGCAACAAAGTAATGTTATTTGGAATTTGATAAAGTCTGACGGGGCTGCTTTAATTATGGCGACTAAAAGGCGAGGTGGAGATGGAGAGGCGTTAAAGGCCGATGTGGAAACCCTAAAGGTGACTCAGAGACCTGAGTTAAATGGCGATGGGAAGGGGTTAAAGGGCAATAGAGAGGCCTTAAGTGGCAATGAGGAGGTGTTTTAATGGCTACAGAGAGGTCGACGGAAAGGCGTTAAAGACCAATAGGGAGGCATTAAAAAGCGACGGAGAGGTACTAAAGAGTGATGGGAAGGGTTATAGGGCGACGAATACATGTCGGAAAAATTTGTTCAGTATCGCATAGCAAAATGCTATGAAATTCTGTCCATTTGCTAATCAAATTTGTAATTGATTAGCAAAATATTTATACATCAATGATTAGGATGTCTAGCAAGTTGCAACTTGGAAGAGAAAATTGCTAATCAATAATTTTCAAACAAATTTTTCCCTGCATGTATGTGTTAGAAAGTGACGGAAATTTGTTAAAGGGCAACAAAGCCGCATAAACGGCAATGGGATTTTGTTAAACTTGTTATGAGTATGCATTACTAGGTGACGGTAATGCATTTAGGGCAACGATAATGTGTCACAGATTGGTTAACTGGGATGGCGTTATAAGGCCACGGAGAGGTGTCAAAGGTCGATGGGGAGGTGTTAAAAGGCGAAGGAGAGTTACATAACAACAAAGAGGCGTTAAAAGGTAATGAAGATGCGTTAAAGGGCTGCAGAAAGGCTTTCAATTGCAATGAAGATACTGTGACAGCAGACAATAAGGCATTAAAGGTAGATGGTTAGGCAATAAAGGGCGACGAAAAAGCATTAGAGAGCGACACAGATGCGCTATGTGGTGAACGGAGAGGCGTTAAAGGGTGTCACAGATTTGTTAACCGGGATGACGTTAAAGGCCGACGGAGAGGCGTTAAGGGGCAACGGAAAAGTGTTAAAGGTCGACGGAGATGCGTTAAAAGGCGGCAGATAATTTGAAAGCAATCGAAAAACGCTTAAGTGGAAACAAAGAGGTGCTAAAAAAATGCGTTAAAGGACAATGGGGAGACATTAAAAAGTGAAGGTGATGCATTAAAGGGTGACGGGAAGGCCTTCAATTGCTAACAAAGAGGCGTTAAATGGTCACAGAAAGTGTGATGTGGTGCTTTAGAAAGGTCATCTATGTAGATGCACTAAAGGGCGACAAAGAACCGTCAAAGGGCATATTTTTTGTCACTTGATATTAGAATTGATCTCTTGATTTGAGGATGACCACAAATCACCAAAATAATACCAAAAATGGATTTTCCAATCAAAATCACAGGAAAGAGGTATTACATTTGTTTCTAGCGTTATCTGTTCATGTTTTTGTTTACTTGACCTTGATATTGATGCTGTGACCTTGAAGATGACCTTTATTCATCAAAATAGTACCCAAAATTAATTATTAAGTAAAATTCTCTCGCGAAAAAGATATATTATAATGAATATTGCTATTAGCGTTTGTTAAAAATCTTTTTTTTTTACATTTTTGATCACGGAATTCACTTTTTGACATCGAATATGACCGTGAATCACCTAAGTAATACTATAAATAGATGGTCCAGTCAAAATACCAAGAAAATGAGGTATTACATATGTTCCTAGCATTATATGCTAACAATCATATTTTCACTCATTCCACCCATTGTCCTTAAAGATGACCTTGAATCATAAAAATAATGGATTCTCCAGTGATAATTACACGGATTCTGCCTCGAATATTCCTTGGGATTTTAAGTATTTCAATCTGGATGTATTTATGAAGCCATAATTAACACTTGTATTTCCGTTGCAATTTGATCCAAGTTTTAAGTGGTTTTTGACCGGACTAACAGGATAATCGCAGTTTTACGTAAAGATATAATTCAGAAAACCTATACGTACCAAATGACGACTGTAGAATGCAAAAAGTGATGGGAGGCGCATAGAAATAGTAATCGTGGAATATAGAATGTTTACATTATAAATACTATGTAATTTCCACACCAATCTGGAATGGGAGTGTTGGAAAAGACGCTCTTAACGAAATTTCAATATAAAGAAGCGTTTTTTCGTCAACGACGTGTCGTTAAAAGGAGGTTCGTCTGTATTTAAAGATCTTTTATGATACTTAGCATTAACAACTCCTGGTAATTAATTGTTCCCCACATATTACAGGAAAGAAGAAGCTGAAATTCTAATGCCTGTTCAACGATCAAAGATTGAGGAACTCACTGACTCTATAGCTGATATGTCAATACTTGAAGAATACGAAATTGGAGAGGATAATGTGGAAGGTGGAAGTGTTCAACTGAATTACAATGAAAAGCATGAGAAAGTAGTTATACCCCGGGTATTTCATGATGGTGACAAGATTGTGATAATATGCGGAATGAAGAAGTATGTAATTGACTTAGTAAAGCTTATGGAGCATCAAGCTGGCAACCAACAGGATCAGATTAGCACCATACAATCTACGAAAATGCCGCTTGTTCCGCCTAAATTTCTGGGCGTCAAAGACGATGACCAGCAGTGTAGAACATATTCCAGTTCCAGCAGCTGGTGTGAGTCACCATCTACTAGCAGATTAAATTCTTGCAGCCCCCAGAGCAGTACAGATAGTTATATTCCCTCACCAGGACCTGCTTTTTTGCCTTCTTCACAGTCGCCTTTAACAATATCTGATCAAAGTGAGGGCTCTAAACTGGACGCCATGGAAAAGTTCTGCCAACGTGGACCAGGCTCACCCCTTGGTGCCCCGAACAGGACGTTCGCACAAGATATGCCTGTGCTTTTCAGTCTCTTGCAAGGTGACACAAATTCAGAAGAAAGTGGTAACTACTTTTCAATGAAGCATATAATATTAATAACTATCTGAATAAATATATCGTACTTAGATGTCGGAACACTACAGTGGTAAAATATAATAGAGAATCGCATGTAATATGGCTGTGTGTAGAGCTTTTTGATTGACGTGTCATTTAATGTATTGTAAGATCTTACGCAGTCTGTATGTCAACTACTACCTGACAGGTATCGAATATTTATAAAACTATATGTGCTTAATGAATGCTAAAAGTACTACCTTATTTTACAGCTGTTACATATGAAAGTTCCCCGAAGTCACTTAAGGTAAGCAACACTAACTTAGTGTCATCTATCTTTACAACTTTTAATCTTTGATAACAATTCTAAGTGGGTAGTATATTTCCTTTAAATAATTGTGTCGTCGGCTAGATTTTATTCTGTGAGTTAACTTCTGTTTGTAGTTTTCATTTCCTCAGCTGTTTTTCACTTTTATACATGTATACAACGATTCCAGAAGTTTTTAAGAGAGTGCAAACTTTTCAGAATTGACTATAGATGTAGGTCAAGATCGAGATGTAGATCGAGCCAATATTTGCCATGTCCATTTCTTGACATTGGTCCTGCTCTGTCTCTATCTATGTTGAGCCCGCATTTTAATATAAAGCATATACTGTACTTTTATGCTGACCATCATAGGGCGGCGTTCGGCTGACGTGCCAATCTGGCTGAACTGAGACCTCCTTAGATGTCTATATATATCATGACTTAAAGTTGTATTGTCTCTCACATCAGCCCGACCTAGCTATTCTCCAGAGGGTCATTGGCTTGTATCGTCCCGGGGACTCGTAAGCGAGGGACGATACAGACCCATGACTCAAAGGAGAATACAAGTGGGGAGGGCTATAAAAGGAAAGAAATTTTGAAAAGTAACATCATAGGCCTATAATCCGGCCTAACTTCATTCCCCTCATTCCCAAGTCTTGTTAAGATTATGTCTAATAATCTATTCACCCATGAGGGTGCAGCCTCATGTGCGGTTTGCTGGTCAACATGCAGAAAATATTATGCTGCAGTTTGGTTGGTGAGCCACATACTGATGTGGCTGTCTCCAGTGTTACTGTAGGTCTGGCGTCTCTGTGTGGCTCATTACCACGGGAACTATGCACTGTAGTACAAATCTGTACATGCTTTCTTCACCAGGTCAGGCGTTCTCATTTGTCTATATATTGCTATATCGCCGAATTGGACGTGTCCTGCTTGGGGTGAAATGGGCTGGAAATATGCCCGACATTTATTGTTTTGCTGACCACATAATAGCGATTATTATCTAATCTGAATGGAGTCACCATACCGACATAAATATATCTTATAATATATAAGCTGTATAGCCTGATAATATGGTGTATGTTGTAAAACGCGATTACTTGATTCTGCATTCTGTGTTGTACTGAATTAGAGAGCAGATATAGAAATATACTTTGCCAGCAGTGGTATATGGTTATATACAATCATTTCAGCGCCACCAGGTTCTCACTACACAATTATTTGTTTGGTGTAGACCTAGGCTTCGATGTTGCGAATTGACAACTACTATGTTCCATAGAACATACCATTCAAATTTACAAATATTTTTAATTTATATATATTATTCCACAATTAAACTGTGTTTTTTTCAATTCTTATAATGTGACATTTTTTTGACAGACGACGCCAGAAAGACGAGATTCACTTGGTAAATCCTTTTTAGATGAAAACGTTGTCCCAGACGCGTCTTCTGCGACATCGAAAGAAGAGAAAGAAATGGGTATATGCACATCTCCTCTGTTACTTGGGCAGGTCGAGCCTGATCAATATAACTCGCCAATCGCAGAAGATGAACTCAAATCTCTGGTGTTACAGTTGGAGGAAGATAACAATTGCCCAAAATCGATCGATAATGAATTCGCCACCGATGTATCAAATGAGGATGATAGTCTGGAATTAACTTGGAAACCAACAGAACTAAATAACTATAGGACAAATGATCCATTTTCCTATAACAGAAATACAGCTTCCGATCCTAAAGATAACTTTTACCAAACAGATGTGGGCGATTTGTCATCGACATTTGACTACCAGGTGAATGTTGTTCCACAAAGGTCTGATATGATGGATCCTTTGCAGTCTACAGGGTTTCAACTTGGTCCAGTGTCTTCTCTGCAACAAACTATTGACCAAGCAGGTAACATGACTTCAATGCAGCCGTCCACCTACCAAGCGAAAGTTGTCTCTGCTCCCCAGCCTACATACGCAGCTGGTACAATGAGCTCTGTCCAGTGCCCTAACTACCAAATAGATCCAGCAGTGCCAATGCCATCAGCTAACTACTTCAGTCCTGATCGTGTCTCACTGGATCCATCTCATTTTGAAGCACAGACACTCGCGTCTGTACCGTCAACCACTGACCGCAACTGTATGCCTGGTTGGTCTCAAGAATGCCCGTATCCCAAAGTGTCCCTACCTACAGGTGGCGGTGATTGGAGCAACAATGAGTGTGTTTCATATGTGAATGACGGCAATGCAGAAGAGGCCATGTTTCAAAGAGTTTCAGGTTTACCTGGGAGATACGGCTCTACTGAGTACTGTGACACTGCTGTTTCTAAACCTGCTGGTAGCTGGGATGCTGAGTGGCCTGATGGTACGTCTTCCACAGTCCATCAACCTGCCTATGATATCACCCCTTCCACTGTGAATAACTTCAGCTACATGCCGTCCTCTGTGTGTACACAGAACATGTCACAGTACAGACATACAACACATCCTCACCTGCAGCCTGAGCTACCGTATGACTTACCAGTCACAGCCTGTCACAATCTATCACCGAACTATAACCAGGTGTCACAGGCATTTACAGCAGTGAACGGACAACACATTACACACACTCCTTCCACGCCTCATTACTCCTCACCCAAACTCAACTTGAATGTGAACATGACGAGACATATTAACAATCCGCAGTTAGTCCTACAGGACCAGTTACGGATGCCAAATATTGCCTTACAACCTATGATGTCCACAGTTTATAACCCACAAACTGATTTGACGCAACATCACATGAGTAATGGCAAAATGAATTAAAATCAAACAGCCTTGCAACATTCATGTGTCTAATGAACATCAATACTACAGAAATCCATCCAAAACAGTCCACATTCTGTAGTCCAGCGTGTGATTTTGGGTTTGTTAAATTGCCTACCCAGTCAGCACAATACACTTACCCAATGCTGACCCGATGGTGGACCAGCGTCGCTGGCGCTGGCCTAACAATAAATCAACATTGTGTCAATGTATTTGCGGGGTATCTGGCAATCATTGTTATCATTGTGAAAATAATTCTTTTTGAAAACGTTTATTTTTTGATATCTTGACAATGGTCAAGAATAATTGTACCAATATTTTTGTCTATTATGAATATGAAAACTGTAAATATTTGAATCAAATGACGGTTAATTGGTTGGTGTTTTGAGCACATTGCGTATTACACGTAGAGCTAATACTCTAGTGTCTACCCTTATAAACCCACTAAAAACTGCACTAATCCATGAAGGATTATTTGTGAACAGTATTTATGGAAATGGATTAATCTTAGTGAGATGTTGAAAATGCACATTTACCTTGGAATGAGGGGTGGTAATTGCATGTTGTATAGTCATTACAAGGCTTTTATCTAAGACGTTAAAAGTTTAGTCTTTGAATGATAAAACCCACAATGAACAAGAGGTATTTTATTGTTTCTAAGGTTTGTTATGTTATACATTCCTCATTGAAGCCACAATTTCTTTGAAAATAATAAAATCACTTATTTGTTTTTGTGTAGGTAAGACTATTTATCTGATAATCCCTGAAGAAATAATTATGTATGTACAGAGATCACAATGTTTAAACTACACACCCTTGTTATGTTAATTATACCGCTATTTCTAAGTTATGCCCAGAGCTGGTATTGAAAGGTAAATTTATGCTATTTTGAGGTTCATCTATACTTCAGATTATCCAGATATACACTTTTACGTTATTGCAGAAACATATCTCATCACAAGGACGAGGCCAAAAAATCGATTTTAGATGAGAAAACTATCTTATTCAAATCTTGAATGTACTCCAGTGACTACATAACCCGTACACCCTAACTCTTTTTGGTCCATCCCTCAGCAGCTTCACAATATTGTAGATTTATACCTCATCTGTTATATAATATCATCTATGTTCAAAACATGGTGATGTTGCTGTGAATGGAATATGATACTGCCGGTAATTTAGATGTCGAAATTTAGTGCCAAAATTAAGAATAATGTGGTTGTTTATTCTGCTGTAATATATCGTCATTCGATTAAACATGCGAGCTTTGTGGGACATATGGAAACATTTTGCTATGTGTAACACTGCGTCAATGCTAATTAATGAGGTATTCTTCCCAGCAGACACAAGACGTTGATTCATTGTTATTTTAACGTTGGTCCACCGTCTACGACGCTGGACCAACGGTAAATCAACATTGATTCAGCTTCTTGTGTCCGCTGGGTTGCTACAAGTGAGAAGAGTGACCTTACCTGATTTAGTAGTCAAAGCTGAACACGGTGTTTTCAGGATTTTTTACATTATCCAGCGGACACGTGGCGTTGAATCAATGTCGGTTCAACATTGGTCCGGCGTGGTAGACGGTGCACCAGCGTTAAACCAACATTGATTTCCTGTGTCTGCTGGGGTATTGTCTGTGGAAAATACTGCTGCCTCAGAACTTCTAGCGGCTATTTACATGTATGGTTGTGAATGTTCTGTATTGTAAATTATGTGGGTTATTTCCAGTATCCTTTATCTGCTTGTATTTCTTTCAAAATGATTGTTTATTTTAGTTAATTTCCGGCTGAATTCCCCAGGAGTGAAATATCATTTCAATGCATGTTTTCTTGTACATGTATATTCGTATAGGTTCTTATACACTGTACGTGTTATACGTACCTGATAAGTTGAACATGTCCGCTCTAATCTTGCATCAATAAGAAATATAAACATTGGTAACCATTTTAAATCTAGTTGTTGTCAGACATAATGTCAATTTTTATAAATTTAATACTCAGAACTTGAAATTTAACTAATAAAATTATCCGCCAAGAAGACGTTAATACAACCTTGGCATTATAATGACATGCACATAACTAGTATCAAATGTCTAGTTGGGAATACAAGGCTTCAGTGCCAAGAAACATATTGTTTATAACATTTGTATTGCCACATTTTTGTGCTAGTAATTATCACACCAAACTTACTGTATATTTCTCCGGTGAACGTACAAGTGGAAAATTGAGTGGAATCGCACGGCGTCTAAAGACAAAGAAGCAACGATTTAGTTTTCAACCGTCAAGAACATGCTAATGGTTTACATTTCTAAAAACAGAACTCAATAATTGTATTTAATATACGTTTTCAACTGGAACGACAATTGTTTGACATCCCGAATTATTCCAACTCCTCACTGCGTATCATTGGCGGGACATCATTAAAAAAGCTGACATTACTTTTTTCTTTTTTCTACACATTAGTTTCAACTCTTTCCACTGAACACGTAAGATATGGTGATAATATGGATTACATCATATTTATAGGAGCCCAAGAATGTTTAACCCTTTAACCGCCGGTGCCGCATAAATTCGGGTTTTTATTTTTTATTAGCACATTAAGTACCACCTTTTACACATTATTGAAAATAAAATGTGACATCAACAGCAATATTTGAAAACATTTGACCTCCATTTTGTCAAATCTGAATAATTTTCACTCACTTGAAGTTGTGGATCGCGTCAGCGAGACACAACTTCAAGTGGGTGAAAATTCAAATTGAATAATTTGGCGGTTAAAGGGTTAAGTTAATTGTACATTGTGTATTAAGGGTGCAAAGTATGTATAAATAAATATGAGCATACATGTGTATTTCATACTTCTGAAACAAGTTTTAATTATTTCTGGTATAAGAAGACCCATTTAAATGAAGAAAAGATAATTTACAATTCTCCACCGACATTTTAATTGCTATTTGCTACAGTTTCTGTGCGAGTCCTAGTTTGGTTTATCACCTCTTTGAAGTTTTCCCATTATCTTGAAATTGAAAGGGTTGTACATACAGTGATTGTATACATTTTTATCTTTTCAAGTATTGGTTTGTATATATTGAATGTGATTCAACAGTTCAATTTGTATGTAAAATTTAGATCTCTACAAAAACCCACTTCTACTTTAATTTCATTTATAAGTTAATTGTACCCTAAACTCAACTACTTATTACCCTAGACGTAGCGAAATATATTTACCTGTATATTATTTACTATGTATTTCAAGAATTTAATGTAAATAATTAGTGAAGAATGTCATGAAGATAAAAGTGTCTTTGTGTACTATTTAATAAATCGGCAGCAGCTTCTAAAATATTCGTACTATACACCGTAGTCATTAATTGACAGATAACTGTATAAAGGTCTTCTATAAAACCTAACAAAACCTCATGTTTAGACAATATATGTAATTATTTCTCAAATTTTCTTATTGTTTCTCTCCATCAATTCGTTGGTAAGCCATTTCCAACATGATTGCTAAAAATATCGTGCACATGCTTTGGATCCATTCTCTTTAGTGTCTAATCAACCTGAGCCTTGGTGGAATGTCCCAACAAACTGTATCAATTTTCACGCGAAGTTTTGTTTCAACATGATTGTCTGGCTGTCATTACACAACAATTGATAGGCTCCGTTTTAGATATTAATTTTGTTGTCTTCCATTTCGAAAATTAAGCAATATCCGGCTGGAGTTTGGCTATTATTCACATACATTAGAAACCACACAGCGGGCATCAGTGACATATTCCTCTGGCTTTGGGGTGACCTTGAGTGGTCAAACAGGCGTCAATCAAAAGTCAGCAGTTTGTAGCTTGAAAAATATGTTTGACTATAAGATATATATACCTTTTTAATTACTTTCATCAACGAAGCCCCACCATAGGCATACCATGGCATGCTTATTATGACCTCGATGACTATACGTGGTTAAATCGTAATCTATTGTTGCCTTTATAAGGATACAGTATAACGTCATTCACCAGACTCTCCATAGAACACAATCCCTTTCAAATTTGACCATATCTACTTAAATCAGATTTATTATGCTCAGGAAATATGTTGTGTATAGCAACAGCACGAATCAATCATAACATGGCATTAATTGTATTTTAATTGCCAATATGTTCTTATTTATACTCAGTCTTGGTTCCTAATATCTGTGTGAGCCAAGTATAGTAAGTGCTACACGTGGAGAGATTTACAGTGCTTTATTAACATGAAGGCGATGCTCGAGTATTATTTATGTATTGTGGAATAAAAGGCACAATGTGGATGGCTGTATGTGGTAACTGTGTGTCTCGAATGTATAGGGAGTCCGCTTACTTATGCTGCATCCTAATTTAGGGGTTTTTTTTAAGGAAGGCACGCAATAAAGATGCATATGTTTACAAGTTTAGTTACAGAATGACATATTTGGAGGAAATCGTTATTAGATTGCATAATACATTGTCAATTACTAGGAATAAAATGACTTAATAAACGAACAAATCAATCAACCGGCTTTGTTCACTGTGATGCATTTGGTTGATTACAAGGGTAGATCAGGTGATTTGTACTCTGCTAGGTATACAGTTGATGCTAACTGCATGAGGTATACAATTGATTATGACTGCATGAGGTATACAGTTGATGCTGACTGCATGAAGTTTACAGTTGACGCTGACTGCATGAAGTGTACAGTTGATGCTGACTGCATGCAGCTTACAATTGATGCTGACTGCATGAAGTTTACAATTGATGCCGACTGCATTAGGTTTACAATTGATGCTGACTGCATTAAGTTCAGAGTTGATGCTGACTGCATTAATTTTACAGTTGTTGCTGACTGCATTAAGTTTACAGTTGATGCTGACTGCATTACTTTTACTATTGATGCTGACTGCATTACTTTTACAGTTTAGTTTACAGTTGATGCTGACTGCATGAAGTTTACAGTTGATGCTGACTGCGAGAAGTTTGCAGTTGATGCTGACTGTGAAAAGTTTACAGTTGATGCTGACTGCATGAAGTTTACAGTTGGTGCTGACTTCATAAAGTTTACAGTTAATGCTGACTGCATGAAATTTACCGTTGATGCTGACTGCATGAAATTTACCGTTGATGCTGACTTGCTGTCAACTTTTTTTAATTAAACATAAAAAATAGATATGTTACTTTCTACATCGTACAGTAAACATACCTGGCCTACTAAATTAGAGGTTGCTCACAAAATTAGCCTGAAAAAAATTACCTAACCCAATCAGTTCAGATTTAATTTATTGAATTTAGATATTGGTGATTTACTAAAATTTAAAGAAAAGTGATTTAGCACGCAATAATAGTTACATTACTTACAGTTACACAATAAATACAGTACAATTTGTTTTACTATATAACCCACTGTAAGAAGTTGGAAATAATAAAGCACCATATATTTACTTTCATCTGTTTATATACAATAGGAAGGCTTAAAGTGCATTTTCTCAGAAAAAATAAATCTTTGTTTTTCATGGTTCCGTAGCTTTTTTGTGAATGTAGCTACTCCGATCTCCCATAACAAAAATATAAAAAATCATAAATTACACAGCTGCATTTTCTACGTTTTAAAGTGATAAGTACGAGCCTTTATGTAAAACCTTTTACCTTTTAAGTTATTCAATTGTCACCGACGTGACAATTACTCACAATTATCTAATTTGTGAACAAACATTTACTATTCCTCCTGATTGAACATCAATTTATCTCGCAAAAACTGCTATTTGATACGATATAAAAGTATTGTAAATTAAGACGTCGTTCTTAGCACTTAGAAAATAATACATTTGATGTTAACCTAGCAAACACAAAACATTTGTATAACATTTGTACAACGTCGGCCCAACGTCTTCGACGTTGGTCCAACGTTGCACAAATGTTATACAAAAGTTTTGTGTTTGCTGGGAATTACCACCAGGTGTTGTGTTCGCTGGCGTTACTGTTCATGTATAGGGCATACTTAACGACACAGTCCATTAGCCTCTATACAGCTTCTGGTATGTTCTCCATTTTGTCAGGTACGAAGACTTCGAAATTATATTTTCCTTGAAGTATGGGTGTATTTTTGATATTAGGATTATTAATAGAAATGTAATTGTACATCATAGGGAGCTGTTTTCACGATGCTGTTGCTCATTGTTACCACTTTTTACAGACCTCGGCTTGATGTTAAGATTTTAGACGACCTCAAAAGAGTTTTGACGTTATATTTGTAACCACTGATGCAACTATTCCAATGTCAGTCATGCTCTGCTTGTTGTGGCGTGTGACTTACAGGCTTTTGACTTACAAGACTTACTGAGTACCACGTAACAGTAATATGTTGGAAGATCAGTTACTGTCGTGAGCCACCATGTAAAAAGTGGCTCCTAATTATTATCACAATCAGTGTTGTATGTTTTCTGATTGGACTGTCTTTTTATTATCTTTATCAATACACGTTGTTAAATGGCGGCTTGTAATATAACAACACTCATTGAAACTTTACAAATTATTACAGGAACAGTATATTGCCACCTTAACCCTTAGAACATTGATGTCGACTACAGTATACATTCTGTGTTTTTGCCAGCACCTGTATTAAAAGTAAAATATGTTTTCAATCTTGAAACACTGACATCTGTTGGGACTTAAATTTCACAAATAACTAACAGACATTTTCAGTCACTTGAAGTTGTGGATCGCGGTAGCGAGACACAACTTCAAGTGACTGAAAATTTAAATTGAATAGGTCAGTGCTCTAAGAGGTAATATTACACTTAACCCTTATAGATGTATATATATCTAAATGCTACTTTCAATGGTGCTCTGTCGTCTCATTCAAACTGGAATGATTCTTGATTTAATATCATCCACAATGAAGTCATAAGCAAGGCAATGTTACATTGTAATCAACCTCGTCAGCATTTTTTTCTCATTCTGCGACTTTTCATATTTTCTTAAAACTGCAGTAATTCTGATATATCAAGTGATTCAGCTTCTGATATTATTTATTATATATCTACAATTAGCTCCGTATATGCTACAATAAATAAGCTGCATTCATGTCGTTATGACTTTTACAGTTTGTGACTTATTATCATTCATGTGAGCCACTGACAGTATATTGGCAAATGGTGAATTCACATAGCAAAATGAGCATGATTAATCACAAACCTATCTGCAAACGATGCACTAGAACTTGTGACATGAATGGAGTTTTGAATTTGTCGCAATGTTTATGGGAAATAAATAATCATTACATAAGACGTTATTCTCATTCCATATTGAAAATAATCTCTGGAACTATTGTAAATTCCCATGAAATATCATCACTGCACGCACGACTAGGTCGGAAAATCCATCATCACTGTAAAGTGCGACACTGCTGTTTCAGTTTCTACCAGAATGACTTACAATGATAGTATTACCTACGCTTTGGACGAATCAACTTACTACTTGTATCAGTTTTTTCAATGTTTTGTGTGTAGATATATAATGTAGTTGTTGTCCTCAACCTGATACAGCGCGGGGATCGACTTTACACGTCAAGGATCGACTTTAGGCGTCAGAATAATTCTGACGTCTAAAGTCGGTCCCTGCACTGAAAGAATTAAAAATAATATAATAGACGTAGACCCATAACATAGGTATTCAAATGAAACAGAAAGAGCTTACTAAAACATTTGTGACTATTTCAAAATTGTTCATACAAATTATTTCAGCGCTCCAAGGGTTACGTTCCCATAGCAACCAACGTATTGTATGTGCCGCTCATTTCAGTAGGAGCATACACCGGTTTTGCTGCCAGTTGACGACTTATTACGTCACCTTAGATATGAAAGGGTGTATCTGCCACTTTGTAAAGTGGCAGATACACCCTTTCATGTCTAAAGGGACGAAAATGTATGTAATTGTTCTTGCTGTCTCTTGTGATGTGAAATACACGCGTATTCGTTGTTTGCAATTGTTATATCACCAGGAATACATGTAGCTTGATTAAGTGATTAAGACCTAGATCTTAAGATTTATAACAGCTTCGTCGGTGTGTTTAGGTTTGTTTTCATTGTATATTATCATTGACATTCAGGTAAAGTAAATTTGTAGTCCTGAAATCAGAAAATGAACGTACTGTTAAAGTTCATTTACGCTTTTTGAACCACATTCAGTTTTCTGGAACGTAGGCCTACACGCAGCAAAAAATAAAATATAGTTTGAGTGATGTCAAATTAATTTCATTGATACTGTTACTTACAAAATTGGGTTTGGTTATTGACTGATTGTGCGGCATTTACCCAGCATTGGGTAAATGTTTCATGCCTGCTGGGAACGGATTTGCATATCCATCTAGTCTATAAAACGGTGATGTTTGTATGGTTTCAGCCGGTTTTTTGTTAACTTCCTGTTGAGTTTGTACTTTATTCTGGAGTCTAATGTCTATAGTCAACAAAGACATTCATGAGTTTTCTTGTTGATGTTGGGAATGACCTTTTTATTCCGAGGGTACGTGTATTTTGTATTTGACGTTTAATCCTTACAGCGCGGGTTTAACCCTTAAAGCGCAAAATCTCGTCAGATTTTGACGTCTAAAGTCGATCCCAGTGCTGAAAGGGTTAAAATATTTATAAAAGCCGTAGACCCATAACATATGTATTCAAATAAATCAGAGAGAGCTAACTAAGACATTTATGATTTAAAATTGAAGAAAACCCTTTGGATTCGGTTTATACAAAATTATTTCAGCGCTTTAAGGGGTAACCTTTTAAGCACTATGTGGCACATGCACCATATGACTAGTTTTCAATAAAATTATTTCAGGAGTAAATGATGTAATATTTTGACCCTTTAACCGCCAAGTTATTTAATCGCTGATGCGATTCACAATATCAAGTGAGTGAAAATTATTCAGATTTGACAAAATGGAGGTGTATGATATTGAAATCTTGTTGATTGATGTCACGTTTATCTTTAACATATTACATCTGAACTTATAACATATTTAATATGCTAATAAGAATAAAGCAAAAAAAAAACAGAGTATAATCGTGAGCGGCGGTAAAGGGTTAAATTAATGGCATTTTGACTTTTCACTTGATTTTCTTTTTTTTTTCATTTGAATTTTTTTAATTTATCTTGAGATTGGAATACAGCGCCAGTTCACATTACAGGGTGAATAGAAATAAAAAAAAAGAAACCTGAGAGGATCTATGTTACTATATGCTGTATAATAGCATTATTGCTTGCTTAATTTATTGATTCATTTTATGTTCAGCAAAACCTGAAATGGTAATGTATCTTATGGCTGGTTAACTCCAGACAACATATTCTACAGCTGTACAACGAATCCGACAGTGAACATTTTCTGTATTTTTTTAAAGTTTTTTTTTAAATAAATTGTATTCTTGATCTGTTGTGTTAAAATGCAACATAAACCACATGAAGTATTGTTTTGTGATCATAAATTATGTTATATGTGAAACTCTTATTATTATTTACTGACGAATTTCAACAAAGTACCAGGTTATATCAACATAATCCTTAATATACCGATTCAGATGTTATAACACACTACTGGTTATATTATTATTATTATTACTATTATTAATATCTTGTTGTTTGAAAGACACATTAGATGTATAATTTCTTCAAGATTAATGTTATTGTTTTATTTGGTAATATTGCCTCCTAATGTGGAAATCATCAGAATTTGCCAAATGTCTATTTTTAGATGTTTTGTATGTGATAGTTTAATCACTATTTTGTTAAAGTAATATTGAATTTGTACGATGATAATGGTCTGAAATATGCTTGAATATTTTAAGATTCTGTTACAACAGTTATTGTTTCTGCACAGTGCTACAGTTATTGATATAATTTAAATATGACTGAGTACTTTTGTTCGCAAGAACAATAAAATTGTGTAGAAATTAGACACTTAAGTGTTTATCCCATTCATCAGTATTTACTTCAGAGAATAAAAACTGATTATACCTGCTTGTGGTGTTGGTCAAATATGAAAGGTACTATACAGTATTTATGTATTAATAGCATCGTTACCCAATGGACACCAGACATTGTAAATAGTCCGGATACCTTTAGGCCCAGTTAGGTGGTCAAAATTTAATATTGCTAAAAAATACCAAAGACAGAATGCCCTCGAATTCCTTTAGCTTACCACCAGGAACCTGATCAAGACTTTGAATTTGCAAATGTCTATTTTTGCTCCCGCCCAGTAGAGGAAGGTGGATTTTAGACACGGCAGCGCCCGTCGCGTCTTTTTGCGGGCGCACTTACTAGTAGTCAGATTTCTTATTTCGGACATGCATGTCCAAAATAAGAAATACGGGAATTTCATCTCTATATCTCGCTCATAACTGGTAAATGCGCAACAAAAAAATTGAAAAAAAACTTCTGCATTTCTAGTCTATGGACATGTTTACATCATATGGTCATATTAAAAAGTCAAAATAAAATTATCGATTTTTTGATGATTTTAGTCTGATTGTGTCGCTACGTACCATGTGAAATTTGCAATATTGTTATGGTTCTTGTCAGCTACAAGTGTACAAATGACAATGTTCTCATTTCCACCCGAGCACTATGACCGACTGCAGGAAATGGTCTTCAAAGGGTCTTTTGGACAGCAAAATCTAAATTTTCAGAATCGGCCCCAGAACTATTTAGCTAGGTGTTTCGTCTGCTGCTTACTGTAGTTTGATTGGAAGTCAACGGAGTGAAACGTATTATCTTGGCGCCTGACAGTGGCACTGTATATGTGCTGCAGCCAGCGATATGCCCCCAAGACTTCCGCTCAGCAGCCGTACTAATACAGTTTGACGTAAGAATTGCTGATGGAGCACATTTGGAAGACCTAAAAAACTAATTAGTTATTAATTAGGTGTATCTGTCTCATTAATCGCCCTTTTTAGAAAAATAAATACATAGGCCTACGTATTTCGAATCATTAAATTAGCTATAAATTAGGTATGTCGTTTTCTTCGTCCATGCAATACACAGATACTATAGTCTGACTCTAATCGAGTTGTCATAATTCACATCTCTAATGCTTGCCCTTGTAGGTCAATTGGTACTGTTCACAATCACTAACCTCTATTAGGTTGAATTTCAGTACCAGAAGCAATTATAATCTCTCACATCTCCTATTTTACCCTTCCCAAATATAACATGTAGTCGTAAAGTTTTCTTTCCACTCAGCATTATTATTATGCTTTCCATAATTATTTGAATGTGACAAAATGTCTAAAAAAATAGGTTCACAATTCCCTTTCCAATTCCAGTCATTTATTTCTATTGGAATTCGAGCAATTGAATTGAACATTTTTAAGGCAAATAGCCTATGTCTTACGGCTAGATTATAAAATGATTACAATACAGTCAAACACTGAACATGGATCCATTGAAACTTCCAGGGATTACGTCAGCGAATGACGTGAGTGGATTCTTTGGGTTCCGTTCTTTGACATTTGTCTGTCTACACCGGAGAAGCCCCAGGAGTGCGACATATTGCTGATGTCAGAAGAGATGAACCGTTAAAAGTGAAGTGCTGCACTCTAGCACGTGCGCACCAAAGGCTCAATAAAGGTGAGATGTATTTTACATCTAGATTTACGTCGTATAAAATGAGTAACAGTTAGGCCTAATGTGCAATCTAAGCTAGAATAAACCAGAAAAAACTTGAAAAACTAGAACAGTTTATTTAGGCCTATTTCATCTATCATCCCTGATTTAGGTCATTAGGATCTGATATTTTGATCACCAACCTATATTGAAATAAAAATATAATGCGATCACTAGGGTACAGTAGGCCTAACATTGCCTACCTGAAATCGCTTAGTTTTAATATTCAATGTGATCGACGTTGGGCATTTGATAGGTCGCAGCCTGTGCACAATATGTGTGTAGGCCGACGTTTTTCAATGACTCAAAAAGCGTTCGGTGAAGGCTGCTTAAAAATATAAAAGGTAATGGTAATGCGCGGCCTAAATCTAATGCGCGCGCTCCTCTAAAACAGAGGAAAAACATAGTGGCGTAAACACGGTGGACGGATAACGGTTGAACTCTTGTTCCCACAGAGAACAGGGGCTCTGAGAGCCGTACTCTGGTTCCCAGAGCCACACTACGCGGCGTGGCCGAGCTTCGTGTAGCCTCTGGTATGCCCCAGTGGCGAATGTTTGTGACTTGTTCAGTTGTTGCTATTTTTAGATGAAAATAGGGTAATCCCCGAATTCAGACCTTTTTGAAAGGTCACTTTCCCGGATAAGGAGTTGTTCACAGTATTGTATTTCCCCTCTGACGCATTTCCTATGACTTGACCCAGAAAATTATTCACTGGCCTCAATAGCACAGGCATGATGGTCACGTAACTAAGAACCTTGGCCAATACCTGGCCATAAATGAAATTGGCCGGGCTCGCCAGGCAATGAGAGCTTTTCTGTGTGACATACCAAAAGCAGTGAGCTTTCTATCATACCACTGCATGAGACAACAACACGGTTGACGGATATCGGTTGAACTCCTGTTCCCACAGAGAGCAGGGGCACTGAAGGGAGCCATTTTGTGAGAGCTCTATATCATAGCCCTGCAGGAGGCGGAGTCTGGTCTTAAGCAATGAGCTCTTTTATCATTACATTGCTAGCTTGGGTGGTGGACGCGGATGGTTGGCTAAAGATGATTGTTCAATGATGGTGGTTCAGAAATCAGAGCACATCTCAAAAGGGCCTTTTCCTCTGGTGGCTGGTCGCTCAAACGGCTGTTTCTATAATGGTTCAGCAGCCATGGTTCCTTGTCTCCCGACTTACGTTGCCAATGATTTGTACAATCACCTACCTTACCAGGTGAAAAGAGAGAGGCACTGTAAGGTTTATACCAGAACTAATGCATAATCTCGCGTCAGCCCTCGCGCTGCGCGCTCCTCTGCTCCCAAAAAATATGTAGGCCTATAGGCCCTTTGTCTATCCACAAAAAAATCTGGCTCTAGAGTGAAACACTCAGTTAACACACAACAAAGTCGTCCCAACGTCTTGGACGGTGGTCCAACAATGGAAATGTTTTGTGTTTACTGAGCTGCAGATCTCAAAAAAAAACAGCCCCTCTCCCACAATATTCTAATAATATTGTAGCTCACATAGGCCTATATAGATGCTTATTTCGTGCCATAAACTGAAAACTTGGTATTCTGAAACGCCAACTGCAATTGGCGTTTCAGAGTACCAAGTTTTCATATCGCATTCGTGAGAGAGGGACATCCGAGGATTGCTTCCCTCACGCGTGCATTATCATCACACGCGCATAATGTCAATCCATCGTCATTGCTACTAGTTGGCAGGTCGGTATTATATAAGGATTCGTTTACTTATATCATGGTAATTATCATTGCTGTCATAAACATGATCAACTGATCAAGGTTAAAAAATAATTATTTGTTTTTAGACACTTTCGTCTTGAAGAAAGATAATTATAATCATGATAATGTAAATTTTACCTATTAATACTAATCATAATATAAATACGAGGTTGTACGCCATGCGAGTAAATAAACTAAATATAGTGGGGTAGCCTACTGGTATTTTGTGCATCTATTAACACGCGATACTAGTCTAATGCAGTATAAATAAGGGACTTTTTAGATCTTCAAAGGCAGCTCTATCAGTCCCAATGTTACCCAGCAAGCACAAAAACATGATATGATATTTAGAAAATGTTAGATCAAACGTCGCACAATGTGTGTAAAGTATTTTTTTAAATAATAAAACGTCGGGTCAAAAGAATATTATAAACCTTTTAAACTAAACACTTTATGCAAAACAGTCTAAAATGGTTTAATAATGTCAAGAATAAATATTTGTAGGCCTATATATATAGGCCTATATACATTGTTCTTTTGACCCAACGTTTTAAGACTTCAAAATAATTTTGTATTGTTTCATGGTAATGTTGATGGAAACCATTTCCTCGATATTAAAAAAAAAAACATTTTAATATGTGTATGTAGGGGAAGCTTGGGACAGTTGGGCTACTTTTTATATTTTGACACTGTTTGCTTTTCCCATTTGTCATATAATACTATTTCTCTTGTGGTTTTGCGAAGTACAGACCATGCCAAACAATCTGAACGCTATTTTATTTATATGCATTATGTTGCATAGGAAAAAAATGCGATTGAAAAAAGATGTTCTCCTGACCCAATTCTCCCAAGGAGTGGGGAGACTTGAGTCATGTTCTGGGAGACTTGGGCCGTGCCTGGGAGAGTTGGGCCACATAGAGTATGTCAGTACTGTACAGATACGTCAAAATAGACACAACACAAGAATAAAACAAGAACAATAATTATTTAATTATGAACATCCTAATCACTATAGTAATGGATAAAACAAATAATCGCTACATGACCCAACTCTCCCATAGTGTCCTAACTCTCCCACAATTGACTGTCCCAACTCTCCCTATATTCAACATGATTTCGATTCCTTAAATGCCTCGAGGACAGAGGAGTATCATAGGTATATCACACACCACAAAAGAGTATTCTACTATGACGGCCTACTATTGATATGCTGACAAATTGCTTACCTTCTAGTCAAATGTTTACAATTTTTTCAATATAGCTAAATCAATTTCTTGACTCAAAATCGTCAATGAACATGGGCTCGATAAGCTGATCTTACAAACAATATGTAATGTATCGTTGATTCGTTAGACGGCAGCACCTGGTCATAATGCTTCATGTTACTGAGCTATCGGTGGTGACCCAACTCCTCGTGGCCCAACTCTCCCAAGCATCCCCATCATTGTTAAAATAGGCTCAATGTGTACGGTGTGTATAAGGTTGCAAAATGACGTTTCACAACGTTCTCTTGACCCTAATGTTTTTTAATATGTTTGCTCTGTATTATGCTAACTTTCATAGCAAATATTTTCTCTATAATTTATTAGGAAAAAATATGTTATTATTATTTTTATATTTATACCCAGTAAGCGCAAAATATTTGTATGACATTTATACAACGTCCGCCCAACGTCTTCGACGTTGATCCAAGATTGTATAAATGTTATACAAATGGTTTGTGTTTACTGGGTATGTAGGGCTACGTCGTTTCCCCGTGTGAATACATTATTATATAGGCCTAAGCTTATATTGGAAAGCCATTTCACCATTTCATCTTAAATCCTGTCATATTTTACGTCCCTCGTTTTTGATATTATGCCAAAATATGCGACCATTTTTTACACAAAAATGTTGTTTACAGGATTGTAGTGGTAAAAGAAGTAGGAGACCCTAAGCATATTATATGTTTTCTCATATCGATTTTTTTATATATAGATATTACTGTTCCTCCAAATCATACTTTTAAAGACTATTTACATAACGTGCCTGGTATATCTTTAAGTTTTAAATATGTTTCTGAATTGAAAATCAACAATATCATTGATAAATTAGACACCAAACAAAGTTACGGTTTTGATTGTATAGGGGAGAACGGGCCTAGTTGTGACAGTTTTCACATTTGTGCACGTCTTGTAGAATGTTTTATTGTCATGAAAGTAATATATATATATGCCCATCAATACGGACATATTTAGGCTGCATATTAGTGACACAGCCAAATGTATATGTTTTAAAGTTTTACTTTGAGAGCACCAAATGTAGAGGTGGTCAATCTGTCACAAGTTGCCCCAGACCGGGGTAAGTTGTGACAACTGCAGGGGTAAGTTGTGACACAGATGACAACCGCGGGGTTAAGTTGTGACAAAGATGACAACCACAGGGGTAAGTTGTGATTCAGGTGTATTTCTATTGGATAGCTTTGTAACAATCAAAGAAGATCAACACAGCAGAATAATTTTGTAGGCTTATACCTACAATAATAAAACATTTATTTTTGGCAAACGGAACCGGCAAAAAAGCAAACAAGATATGAGAAACATTACTTTCATCTAACCCCTTGAGTGCCAAGTTATTCAATTTGAATATTTTCACCCACTTGAAGCTGTGTCGCCAAGTGAGTTAAAATAATTTAAATTTGTAAATATAGAGGCCAACCATAGCTTGCTGATTGATGACACAACAACCGGGCAAGTTGTTACATGTCAGTTTGGGGGAATATCACAGGGGCAAGTGTTTACAGTGTGGGGCAAGTTGTTACAGACTTGGGCAATATCACAGGGGCAATTTGTGACATGTCAAAACTTCCCCAATCATTTTGTCACAACTTGCCTTAAAGCAACTTGCTTCAGTAATTGGGTCATTCTCAGAAAACGAGTGCAGTGAGCAGTTTCGCACCACATCATACTTATAGATGAGTTATCAATAGTCTATAACCACTAGCAGTATAAATCATCAATTTCGATTACACCTATACAGTAGATTTCTTCATAAAAAAATAGTAGGCCTACAGACCTTCAAAAACATTCAAAATGTCCACCATCAGTATTGTCTGGGAAATATGGGGAGGATTTCCGTGAATAGATAATAGGTCATAGTATAAACTAGTAGGCTGTCATCTGGTGATTAAATCGATGGACAATGCTGTGGCCAAAGGCCATTGTAACAACTTACCCCCTTTAACAACCAACCCAGTAACTAAAGCCAGTTTGTTGAAACCCCTTACCGTTATAATAAATCAGATGCTACTGTGGAATATTTCCAGAACAATTAAAGATTGCCAAGATAATTCCATTGTATAAAAAAGGAGATAAAACTAATTTACCTAATTATAGGCCAATTTCATTATTACCGTTCATTTGAGAAAAATTGAAAAAATCATTTTCACCCAAATATACGCACATTTTGAAAATAATAATTTAGTTTATACAAGCCAGTAAGGGTTCAGAAAATCTCATTCAACAGTATGCGTATGAGACTCTGGAACTAATAGAGAGGTTTTTAATTTCAATGGATACTGGAAAAACACCCGTAGGAATTTTCATTTATTTTCTAAAGCTTTCGACACATTAGATCATACAATTTTAATTCAGAAACTAAATTAGTACATGGTCTATCAGATTCGTCTTTACCTTTACTTCAAATTACTTGACTAAAAGAAAACAATATGTTCAATTTAATAACGAGATAGAGTCTGAACTGATGACAATTTGTACGGGTGTTCCTCAAGGCTCTATATTAGGTCCACTTTTTTTCTAATTTATGTTAACGACATAGAAAATCTATCCCATTTTAGATTTTTCGAAGCTCTAACAAACAAAATAGATAATCCCGTACTACCCAAAGAAAATACTGCAATTATTAATAGTAGAAAGTTTTATTATTTTAGGTATAACTCTACACACACATTTAACGTGGACTGAGCACATTTAAAAAAATGCATTTTAAATTTCAGGATCTATAGGGATATCCTAAGATTAAAAAACTATTTACCACCCGATATACTTTACTTTTATACAAGTCTTTTATTCACAACGCCCCCCCCCCCCTGTATTAATTATGCATTGATGGCGTGGGGGTATAAAAATACAAAAATATTTCACTTGCAAAAAACATCTTCGAATTATTACACGACGTATATAGCCTACATATTTGGCACACACTGATCCTTTATTCAAAAACATTAATCTCCTAAATATACAAGACATGTTTGATTCACAGCAGCTAAAATTTTATCACAACTATATGGTAATAATAAAGTACCTTCTATTTTTCTGTCATTTATCTGTCAAGTCTAGTGGCCACCGTTATAATACGAAAAGTCAAAATTTACCGACATTTAAAATAAAACATGAATTTGCTAAAAGATGTCTTTCGCATGGTATTCAACACTTTGTAAGCTGCTGCCCATCTGAAATTTAAAAAAAATATCCACACATGCATTCACTTGCAGGTCTAATCTTATATTGTGAAAACATTTTTTTAGAAATATAATTTATAATGAAGAGTGTAATATACACCAATGTTTTTCTTGTCTTAAAAATAATTAGATATTTTGTATTATGTTCTTCGAATACCTGCAATATTGCATCTTGCCTACGGGGATGCTGGGCTTCTCAAGGTCGTTGACTTGCGATCTCGGGATGCCTGACCTTGCTGTGAGAATGATGCAATTGAAGTTTTTTTGTTTTTGTTTTTATTATGTTTATAATAGGATATTCAAGTATTAGTATATTATAATATGTATTAACTTACGAGTTTTAGCTATGATTTAACACTAATTTTCACTTGATAATATAGTATGTTTTTCACGGTTTAATCACATTTATCTGATATTGAATATGTACATAATATGGTTACAGTCATTATATTACTCATAGGCCCTATTTTACTAAATTTTCTATGCTTTCTTTGATCATCTGGCTTATTTAATTGAGCAAGATTCGCCTCTTTTAAATTTATTATATTTCTTGTTGTCTTATGTACCGTATATAATATTTTGGGTGGCTTCAGCGCCAGCGACATTTCAGTCTTATTGAAAGTTTTCCGTTCTCTACTTTTTGTTTTTAATAAGATTGGTTTTGTTAGTAGTATTAATATGTAAAAAACAAATAAACGAGTCTGAGTCTGCGTCTTTCACAGTAATTTCCATTTGACAGAAGAAGAACTGATGTTTTAAACAAAACACATTAGTCCCCGGCAAAACGACAATATTTTCAGCTTGCGTGACACTAAAAATAATATTCAAAATGTAATTAAAAGCTAGGCCTTATTAACATGATTAATGCCACTGAGCATTCAGCAAGGAGAGCGAAATGTCGTTCTGTATTTTCTACAGATCCTCACTCCCTGTAGAACCCTTTTTAGCTTCACTTGCTTATCTTTAGTTATTTCTGAAAAAGGATAAAATAATATTATCAAATGTTTCTTGAATAAGCTTACTAGTAGCTTATCGTTCTACAAGAATATTATATCAGTGATAATGTGACGCTAAACACGGAATCCCCGCGAATTCCCCACCCTCTACTCTGAGGCAGACATAAATGAATTAGGGGGCCTACTCGAGTGCCAGGGGGGGGGGGAGGGCTATTGGTAAATACTTGGCAAATGACGACTTAAGTCGTCATTGCGGCACAGGGGAGCGACAAAAGTATGACGACTTAAGTCGTCATAGTGGCACTCAAGAGGTTGAAGCTGTGAGAAACTGCGAGTTGAATTGTAAATGTTTTCAATTCACCAGGTGTCACTAAACAGTAAGTTAGTACACTCGCTTACCACTACGCCGCGCTTCCATGGACTCCAGCAAATATGAGACGTTCACCCAATGTCGATTTAATGTCGGCCTAATATTCTGTGAAACGCAGTGACGTCACTCGGTGAAAACAAGGTTATATAACACCCCTACCCCATACTTCATTCTGTGAAACGCAGTAACGTCACTCGGTGAAAACAAGGTTATATAAGAACCCTCCCACATACTTCATTGTATTAGCCACCTCGGTGAAAACAAAGGAGGTCGAGGTCATGGAGTCTCACAGAATCGATTTAATGTCGGCCTACCGTCTGCGACGTCGGTCAAACATTAATCCGGCACATTTGGTTAAAGCAGCTGCGTCGCTATGCATAACTGAACCATAATATTTACACTGCGGCAGATCATGTTGCGCATGCGTGTCATTGCATAGTGCACCAACAATATTAATTTTACTAAAAATGATTTTTAAAGATAACTGCAGATCCAATGTTGTTTTATTGTTGGGACAATGTCGTAGACAATGGACCAACAGTAAAACAAAATTGGATCAGCGACTCGTGTTTGTTTACAAATGTGACCACTCCCAACATATTTTTGGGATTACTTTTAGTTTCCGGTTCAATTTTATTTTCAGGCGTGACTAAGGTCTCAACTAAACTGAAACTAAACTAAAAATAGGGTTTTTCATACCCTGTAATCATTATGATAATTAAATGATGGTTACGTTACACCATGACATTAATGGTGAATTACTTCAGGAACTAATTATGCATTTTAACCCTTTCGTCGCTAAAATGTGATGGCGTGTACGTACAGATTGTTTAAATTTACGCACACAGGTCTATTTTGCTGCTTAACTTTATCTGTTTACATGCCATCAAGAATAGATAATGTTATATTATTGATGTTACGTAGATGCCACATCATACAGGAAATTATCAGTCACTGGTTTCATTAGTCCAGTGAGTATCTTCATATATCCTGTTGTCTTCAGACCAGTGGTCTGACTGTCAGACCTGATGTGGCAAGTCTTTAATGTTGGTCCCACATTGAATCCATATTGGTTTAACGTCTTTGAGATTACAATAAGTCAATGTTTCACAGACATTGGCCAATCATCGAGCAAACTCATCGGACCTACTTACATGATAGGGGGTCTATACCTTAGATAGTAAAATAATGAATGAATCAAATCATATATAGCGCATGTATCCGGCTGAAAGCTGTACAGAGCGCTGAAAATTCGAAAGTGAAAAAAAAAAAAAAAAAAAAAATGTTTTAATGAGGTCAGGATTTTCTGCGGACCAGGGCTCTCCAAACTGTTTCAGAGTGCTGGAGCCGAAGTTTTTAAGTCTGGGCCCCATTTTATCATCCAAAAACAAACGAACTCTTATTAATTCTCGTGACCTTTGCCATTGAAACAGTAGTGTGTAAATGGCACGTGTTTGCTTGGGGTGCTGCTGCTAAGTATTCAACAGGCCCAGTGTTGGGGTAGTGTTGGGCCAGCGTCGCGTATGCAATTTGTTGGCATTGAACCAGCAATTGGCTTCGACACTGGGCCAACAAAAAACCGAAATTTTGTATAGGCCTACATCGCCAGCCCCGGCGATAATTGTTGAATAAATAAACGTTGAAGATGTCTCCTTGGTTCTTTCCTTAATTAAATCCTGGACATTTAGGATTCTGGCCCATGAGGAGAACCAATACAGTTATGTTTATAAAATATTAAGCCGATTTTTTGTCCATAACACGCATACAGCTTCAAGCCGGGCGCCTGAGCTCGGGCACTCCTTTTCTAGTTTATAAATTGCGTTGGGCAGGATCCTGGTGCAGTTGTTAACGCTGCGTGCTTGGAAGTCGGAGATCGCGGGTTCGAACATCACCCTGGCCTTCACGTTTCAAAGAAACAAAATGTTTCTTCTCCGCTCACGTAAATATTCAACATTGTGGGGAGCCTTCGTGACCGAGAGGTAGCGTGCTCGGCCTCAAATCGCCAGGGCTTGAATTTCGAATCCTGTATCTGGAGGGCAGTGTCATCTCATTCATCTCACCATTCTTAGGACACGGTTTAGCTTTTATATATGTGCACAAAGTTTGCCTAAAACCCCATTCATTTCATTCATTTTATTTGACTGTAAATCTCCAATTATCACTATTCATGGTAGGGCCTATTATAATGTGATGATATTATATGTTTAGCTTGATATTTAATAGTACATGATGATTTCTGCATGAACATATGCATATTAAATATGTGAATCAATGATGGATCTGTTATCACTAAAACTGTTTTATAAGCTACGGGTCAGCTGGTATGGTCCAAATTACACAATATCGTGGTTCAATTTACACACTGGGTGTGTATAATGGGCCGATTCCCCTACTAAGTTAAAGTGTATTTAAAAATTATA